>JAIGNY010001587.1:1140000-1207500 GCA_020152595.1 Chiridota heheva | reverse complement strand
CTGGATCAGCCATTTTGTTTTTGAAAACATACAGACGATGACGTCATCGACCCAGTAGAATGTTGGGATGTTATGTATTTATATTTGAAAAAAAAAAAAAAAACAATCTCACGTTTTCTCATGTAAGATTCGCGCCCTTACATCAGCGATGCTCAATTTTTCCACATGTTAGAAAATCGAAGATCTCAAGGCCACCGAAAATGTACGCTTTACTGCCCTCATCCTCCATACATAGTTTGCTATCATACACATTGCACGTACGGAGTTTATATTGGGAATGGTTAAAACAGACACAAAGTGTGTCAATTATTTAAGACAAATTAGTGAGAGCGCTGCGAGTAGCAATATCGTTGATATCGGGCACAATATTGGCATGTAGCTAATGAAATATCATTTTCTTGTTACATTTGTGTATGGGTCAAGCTATTAAAAGTTCTTGTCACAACATTTTGAAACCATTTTTTTCTTATTAATTGATAGAAAATTATCAAGAAAAACATTCCATTCCATTGCTGTGTTGGGTAAATAAAGCCATGTTTGACAAGATTTTCAATGAAATTGAGCAAAATGGCAGCTTCTATATGTCAACGTAATTGTGAATATCTTAAGAATTAGCATTCGATTTGCTGTATTTGGTAACACGTATTGCCATTAAATATACGAGAAGCTGCAAGAAAGTTGAAAACATTGTGTGCAATTTGTGTGTGATGTATCCCTGCTTGGTAAAACACTTTTCGAAATAGGTAATTCTGTCATATGTGAATGATGTTTCATTTTTGAGCATTTGAATACCCCTTGTTGAATACGAATTGTGGGCATTTGTTTCACAATTCTCTGTCACCTACTTCAGTCGTTCATGATAAAAAAAAAAAAAAAAAAAATTACATCCAGGTTTCCCTTAAATGTCCATTAAACTATGATATATTCTTTTGTAAAGTGAGTCAGGATGATTTATTTCAATTTATACTCCAGGGTGGTATCGGCTATCTTTGCGGACATTTTGTTATTTCTTTTAGTATTTAACGTAACGTTGTGCATTTTTTTACACTTTTGGCTGTTCAACGAAAACAATCGTATATACGTCTAACTTATATTGATTAATAAAACAACGACTCACTTATCCCTTTTATTTTTTTAATCTTATCAAGAAAATTAAGCCTTTATGTGTCTGGTTGTTATCATTAGCAAAAGTAATAAATAGAAAAAGTAATAAAATACATTTGGAGGAATAATTGTTTAATACCTATAGTGCATAGATATGCATAGTTTATAGATATTAGGCCAAGCATACACATTCCTACATACAATGACGTTTACACCAGCCTCCCTCCATAAACATTTCTGTTGAATAACGCTAAATGAATATGTCCCACTTTTATGAAGGGAGGTTCCGTTCTGGGGAGTGTGAACCGCACTACTGCTCCAGCTATTTGGAATGCATTGTCCCTCAAATTAATCACAAGTTACAGGGGTTGTTTTAATATGTCCTTGCATGAATAAACTGCCTTAGATTTATTACTTATAAATCAACTGCTGTATTTAACGTTTGTGTGGTAGCTTATCCAAATGTGATAAACATGATTTGGATGAAATGGTCTACCTTAGTTAGCTGTGAAAACTGTAATGAAAATGTTCTGAGCGCTTTTCCCTATTATTGGAAGCATCGTAGACTAAAGAGGCCATGCTTTCCTTTTTACGAAACTGTTGGACAATGTACAAGTAACATCAAGTTTGTGAATAATTTGTTGTAATGTGGGATTCCTTAAGCAACAAAATAAGTTAAAATCGTTTGATTGGTTGTTAGTTTACCTTTATTTATAGGAACCTTCGTTTAATTACAGCCATCACGTGCATCATTCCACCTTAATGGCAAATTCATCAAGCGTCGCCAGTATTGGCGATCGACTTGCAAATATATTTGCTACATTTACTATTCAAATATATGCCCAAAGAATGGTGGCCTGCAAGTTTAAAGAGATTAAACTTTTACTGTTGATTCGAATCAACTCTATGCAGACCCCTAGTTTCGCTTTTTTCAGAGGGGTGCTCCATCCTGCCCCTGATTACCTGCACCCTGCCCCATTTTCATTAAGCACTCTACATTTTGTTCACAAAGGCATACATTTGAGAACTATTTTGCCCTTTTTTGCATGCTGATCCCCAATTTCAAAAGATGCAGGGACAGTACTCATTAGTCCCTTATTTCCATTTCAAGTGGCCTCAAAGCTGCTCTCAAAGTGCCCTTGATGCCTTATAAATGCCCCTTTTAAACAATGATACCTTGCCCCTTTCTGGATCAAGCTAAGAGTTTGCCATGCGAATCTCTATGTTCTTAAAAACGATATTTCTAGAAGGTATTTATTGAATGTTAGCTCTACTTAATCAGAAAGAAAGTGAGTTCAACGCGTGCTAAATCCTGTTTTCAATTAGCACATATCTTTCAGCAACATTCTAACTTCAAGATAAGATGAGTCGCAACATCACATTTGTTACAAGCATATCCTCCAATGATGAACGGGTGTTTCATTCATGCTAAGAATCATCTGATCATAGGGACTTTCGTTGGCCGTTAATGTTATAGCAGATGCCCTAGGTCGAGATGGATGACTCACAACGTCTTAGCGGTATCTTGAGAAAATAAAGTAATCCTCCGAAGTAATTGCTTTGATGATGGAAGTCCTGCCTCACAATTAAACGCAGTAATGTTGATTGACATTCTGACAAGACCACTTAAATGGTATTTGAATACACACTGTGGGGTGCAAAGCAGGGGTTGAAAAATCGATATGGCATGTAATTTCTTGCTCGTCTCCCGGAAGTACAATCATCTCAATAATCTAATAACTTTCATACAAAGATTGATATATTGTGTTACAGCTAAGAATATCAATTTAAAACCTTTCGACCTGTTTAATTATAACTTTTTCCTGCAGCTTAACCAGTTAACATCAGTTTGTTAATCACGCTACACGATGAACAACGACAGTATCATTTAGATTAGTTAAAAAACACAAAACAAAACCGAAGATACACACACACAGGGTCGAGTTAAAGATAAATGTATCTGGTAACATGTAAGCCTGATGAAAAACTAAATTTTCTGAGGTTTGATGAACAACAATAGTGTCTGGTACAGATTGACAATAACTTAAGTAATAATGGATAATAGATTTAGTAAACAATTCGGTTCACACTCCCGTTCGGGAGATCTCCCAATCGGGAGATTTCTTGTCATTGTAACTCACAATGCATTTTTCCAAATTCAAATCTCTTTAAAAGAAATGCATAACGTTAATAGGTTTAAGGCAAAAGTAGCAAAAATGCATGCGAAATATTATAATAATGTTGCAACAGAACCATTCAAATATTTTCACCAGCGCAAATTTGACTTTCACCAAGGAATTTTAAAGTAATCCTTAAAAATTCATTTCAGTTGTTTTTTGAAGAGCAAATTTGAAAATGTCAGTTACCAGCAAAAGCTCAAATTGTACAAAAAGCTTCCAGAAATTTCAACTTCAACGTCATTTCCAAACCATACAATTTAAAAATTACAGAATTTGAAAAGCAAAATAAATGTTAACGGCTGAAATTTTGAACAGTTTAAATTATGGTCATATCTCGATCTCCCAATCAGGAGATCCCCCGATTGTGAGCGTGGACCGGACTGGTAAAAGGGGAGAGGTAAAATTGAAATTATCTGGTAATAACTCAGCATGATGGAACTATTTTTATTTATTTCTCGTATGAGCTCCCTGTGGTTGCAATTATGTAGAATTAAAATGTAGAATAGAACTTTGCGTAGGAGTGTTATCTGACAAAAGGTGTATCGCTATTTCGCACAGTGTGTTCCAGTTTATGCTGTCAGGTTTGCTATAACGGTATTTTGTTAATACTTATTTTGCTATGATAAAATATCTTGTTTTTTGGCACGTTTAGATTAGAATAACTAGTATACAATGCACGAAATGTCTTTGAAACAGGATTTTTCATAATTTGATAATCCAATACTATCTTAAATGGGTAGATAAAAAAATTCAATCAAATAGATTGAATTTTCAGTCTTTCAACGTCTGGAATTAGAGACCAATCTAATAGATTGAAAGTCACTCTTAGGAAAGGCTGAAAACTTTCACTCCAAAGAAAGAGTGAAAGTTAGTAGTCTTAGATACACCACTACCTTTGACAAACAAAAAATAGATGACAAAGAACTGCAAGCTCCATTTTAGTCCTTTAAATCCCAACACTTTAGAAAGAGGGTTTTTTCACAATTTTCTCTTCACTTTTTCTTGTTACAAGTTTATATTGAATGAAAGCTAAGACTTGAAACTTACATTGGTGTGCATAATAATTTTCTAGCCAAACATGCAAATATGATTATTTTTGACCTTTTTCACTATTTTTCGAATAATGCACACAGTAGGCTACATACTGTCACGTTACACACACAAAGGCGTACACAATATGCAACAGTACAGTAGGCCTGCCGCCTACGTTGTAGGCTACTATCTGACTATACACAAGCAAGGACATGAGCACGGTACACTGGTAGACAATGGAAACTCCCTGGAGAGACTGACAAATCTGGAGATAGACAGAAGATCGAAGTAGGACGCTGCATGTCGATTATCACCTGTTCTGTCACTCCAGCCTCATCCTTGCACCTTTTCCCATCTTCACTATTGGAGTCCTTACCTTCAAATGGAACCTCCAGCTCGTCATTTTCATGAAATGTTTAAGTTTCCTCTACATATCTGCTGCAGAATAAGTCGCCATTTTTCATATTCGTTATATTTTTCATTGCCAGATTGTGTAGTTAAGGTAACATGGCGCGGCGTGCTTGTAAGACCCATAAAGTTGGAGAAACGTACATATTCACTCGGCTCTGATTGGAGAATTATAAAATGCTTTCCAATCTTTTTACCGACTGAAAAACCAAATCGAAATTTTGGACTATTTTATTCTGCCCAATGCCATTTCAATCTATAAGATTTAAAGAAAAAAAGAAAAATAATAATCTAATAGATTTAAAACAATTTTAGTCGGAGGAAAGATTGAAATTTTCAATCGAAGGAATTTAGAGAGTAATTTTATTTATATTTTTAATTTAAATTGATTTTCCTCAGGCGTGTGAAGCGAGTATACCTAGGCTTATATGTCTGTCATAGCAATTTTTTTAATTAAAAACTTTGGATGAGACAATAAAATTAATATTTAAAATCGAAAGAACGGCGTTTTGGTTCGTTTTTGTTTTAAATTTTTTCAGTGAAATTGTTCACGTGTTTATCACTGAAACAGCCGGAAAGAATGCTCTATGATTTAAACAGATTAAATATTTCCATTTTATAGATATTTTTCATATCCAAGCTTGTAAGCTTCGCAGACCTCTCGCTTGAGGGATATTAGTGGATTATTATCGTGAATACATATCGACCATGCACATTTGAAGATATTTGTGGATTAAACATCTAAAACCAATTTCGTAGTAGTTTCTGGCTGCTGAAAGGTTGCAAATCTGCACGCGAATCACATATCTTTGTTTCTAAGATTGTTATGACTTATAGTAACACAACAATGTTAGGAGGGTTTATTTACGCTATTTGTACCTGCATGCTACGCCTTATCGAACACATGTACTCTCAAGAAGTGAATGTTTCGAAACGATACCTACCTTCTACATAAATGATTCGGTAACATGGGTATGTTCTTTTCATACGTTACAGCTAGGTCTCCTCTTTACTCGTCCTTAACCTGTTCATATAATTCAGAATGTACTTTTCTCATGAATTGACACTCGCTGATAAATAGCAATATTAGTGGAAGGCAATCGAATGAAGACCCCCCCAAGATACTCTCGGCATTGTCACGGAGGTTAAAAGTTATAATCATACCACATATTATCGTGTTGTATAACGTGATATAAATGAAATTGGAAATTAATAGCCTGTCTTCCTAAGATCAATTACTAAACGTTAAATGTCTGACATTTATTTTCATCTGACGGCAAATTAGATATAGAGATTTAAGAAGGTCGGAAAGTAGTTCATGTCAATAATTAAAGAATGTTGTAATAATATTCAGCTCAGTGGGATCTTTAGGGAAGATTTCACACCCCCTAAGACGTAAGATAATATTGTATTGGATTGCGTGACGTAGCTGGTGGAGATCTTCTGCTTGTTGAGAAATACATGAGGATAACTGGCAATAAAATGTTGCAAAAATTTATACCTAAAAAGCTTAAAAGAAATATCAATAGTATTAGATTTCACTATACTGCAATGGTGTAGCCCTTGTCTCGGATGGCATCAGACGCAATATATAGTAGTCATATGTATGGGACAGACCTTTTGTTCATGTCTCTTAAAAACGGCCCGAATTAATTGGAAATGTGGATTTTTCCATATCTTATACTTAAAAACCTGTACACCAAAATGTCATCAAACCTGAGCCATAGGTGCATAGATCTACAATCTGACAATTGGGTAATTTAACACGGAATGGCCCAACTGTTCAATTTTACTTACATTTTACTGTTCAATTTAAATTTTACAGTGAAACGTAATGACTAAAACATTGCTGCGGGAAGATGATCTTATTTCCAAACAGTTTTCTGTAGAATATGTTATTGTACATTTTTCAGTTATTATTTTTGTTGTGATTATATAATTTGTTCAATGAATTTAGGCATACGGAAATAATTAACGCACACAAATCTATACAATATATTGCATACAAAGAACGTTGTTTTAATGACGCTGACTGCAGTATGTCTAGATCTAACATGGTGAAGAAGTATGAATTCTCCGGATGTGGTGAACTTTCCAAAATGGGCTTACGCACCTTCAAAACAATCGTAACGAAGATAATCCTTCATCTTCAGTTCTGTTAGTAACTATTTAAAAACACACGTCATAATATGTTCAAATTTTCGTGTGGGTTGAACATTTTTATCAATTGTGAAAGTGTAACTAAACTTACTTCTGGAGCTGAAATAATTACAACACTGATTCTTTCATGTTAAGAAATTAGGAAACATAATATTACATGCTTTGTACTAATCTCGGTACCTACGTGTCATGACGCAAAGGCCTTTCTTTTGTGTCATATTACCTCTCAAATTTCTCGAATTCGAGTTACGTTATAATACTCAGGAGGTACATATCCATCTGTATTGTTCAGAATCAAACTATATTTTATCAAACATGACTATTCCCATACGATTTCATCTTGAAGTGTGTCATTAAGCGAGAAAGGTAATAACTGCTTTTCACTTTCATCTCCCTAAAGGTTTACTTAGTTTCTTCAATATAATAATCATTAAGAATCACAATCAAAGAGGACTTTCATTCGCTGCGATCGAGTAAAGTATTTTACGGATGATTTAACGAGGAAGAGATTTTGCCAACCAACTGTAGCTTCCACATATTAAACATATAATCTGGTTTTAGGTATGCTTATCCCAGTTGATTCTCATCATTGCTGAAAGAGTTTTTTAACCGCTTCTGAGAAGTCCAGTTATGTCATTTTTAATAAAGCATCGTGTTCAATTGGGTTGAGTTTGATTAAAGGTGTGTAGTCATGTACTTAGACCTGTAGAATCCTGCGGTTAAAGATTAATAAGGAATAACATGTTCTGGTGGAATCAGATGTTTCGACTGTTCGCTCGCATTAGTAGTTCTCCGCTCTAAACATTTTTTTTAGAAAGAATTCAGTGCAAAAATCATGCTGATATATTATTCCTACCGGGAGATACTCAAATTTTAAGGTTTACAAAAAATGCCAATAAACGAATAGGAAAAGGCTCAGCATGACATTACAGCAACACATTCTCCCACAAAGTTGATGTATTTCATTAAAATCTAATATCCTTTTTTTATAAGTAAAACCTGCTGGAAAAATAAATTGATGAAAGTTAGGTATTTATATACATTGCCAAATATACCCTACTTCAATAACTTTTGGAAAATTGTTTCTAATCGTACAGATACAAGCAATTACCATTCAAAGAAATACATACACATTTGCTATGGAATTTTCTCTATGGCATCATCAAACACGAATTCATCATACTGTACAAAAACTTTTAAATGCAATTGGGAAATCTTTAAAAATCTATATCTCCTGAACGGAATATGATATCAACCTGATTTTTGTACCAAATTGGCTCTTAAAGTGTGTGCTTTCAAATAAATTTTTACATAAAAACGATGGGAATATTCCTTTAAAAATAATTTGTTGAATAGGAATTTGCCTACTGAATTAAATGTGTATTTGTTCATTTGTGTATTAGAGCTACCTCTGAACAAAAGATTAATATACACTTTCGAAGGAGTGTTTTTTGGGTAAGTTCATATAATATTGTGAATTATGAAATATATCCTGAATGTCGTGTAATTATATCACCCACATATTATCTACATCGCTTACAATATTTATAGACGTAAGTTGATTAATTTATAAGGATTATCCTGAATAATGTGTATTAATATAACTTACATATTATCTAGATCATTTACAATATTTATCGATGTAAATTAAATATATTAAAAAGGGAACTAGAATTACTGCAGATCAATTAGAGTAGACATACGATATCTAATTACGAAAGTTCATACAAAGGACAACTTCTTTCAATTTCAGTATAATTATCACGGGAAAACCATGCATTCACTAAAACAACTTATGTATGACCTTATGTAACGCGATTTCCATCTTTGATCCGATTTTTGATTACCCTACATTTTGTTAAGTGTCCATAAGGGATTAAGTCGAGTTTTAAAGAATACAATATTTTATCAGCATAATTATTAAAGTGGTCCTGCCATGGGGGTCGGAACTTACGTTAAATATGTTAATTGAGTTAATTGATTTGCAAAAATATAACTTTTTCTGCACAGAACCCAATCGATTGCGAGATTTTCCGTCACCTTGACAAAAAAACAAAAACAGAATAAGGCTCGTTACGCAATGACGTCATTTTGGGAACGCCTGTATGTAAACAATGCATCGATGCCACGTATAACGTGTGTCCGCCTATGGTTGGCCATGCGGGTCATAACGTCTCCTAATATTACGCCTAAGAAAAATAAATTCCTACGTCGTAACAATTCCATTTCATACGTCTAAAACGGGTCGATAATTTCCTTCAGGCGTACGAATAGATACAATTTTACGCGTGAAAACTAATTTTCTAATCTCACGTTTAAAGGAAACAGCCAATCAGCGACCTGTTTTAGACGTATGCAATGGAATTGTTACGACGTAAAAAAATGATTTTTCTTAGACGTAAAATACGTCTAAAAATTTGATTTGAGCGTAAAATTATGTCTATTCTTACGTCTAAAGGAAACAGCCAATTAGCAACCCGTTTTAGACGTATGAAATGAAATTGTTACTACGTAAGAAATGATTGTTACGACGTAAGAATTGATTTTTCTTCGGCGTAATATTTGGAGACGTTATGAGCCGCATTGAAATTTAGCATCTCTGTTTGTTCTTCTAAAATATTATATTTTCGAAGTAGATATTAAACAAAATGCCGCATCGTTGTGTAGTTCAAGGATACAGTAATAAATTAATAATAAATAGTAATAAATTCTCAAACTAAAAGTCGTTTATCAATGGCAAAGGGCAAGAAAACGAGGCAATTCTGGACGTGTTTTGTGCACTTGACATGAAGCGAGTTTTCAGTGCTTACCGGATAAAGTGTCAAATTCAACTCACGCCGGATTGTTAACCCTGTTCTGTTCGATTTAAACAGTAGCTTCACCGCATCGTCTCTGACATGAAATTTGTATTGTTTCGCGAGTAATGCAAATTTAAATGAAAGAAACAGAGCAAGAAGGGGAAAAAAAAGAAGACGGTGAGATTCGAACTCATAACCTCTCGCTCAAAGGATGAAGCCGTAACCGACAGGGCCACTTCATCAGTGTAAAATTTGTATTATATATTGTGTGGAATATGATCGAAGGAAGAAAGATTGATGAATTAGAACTGAATTGTTATTATTGTGTCTATATGCCAAGCCGTTAAAAGTAAACTAACAAAATGTTCACAATTTCTTTAAAAACTTTCAATTCAAGTGCAAAACCTCAAACGGATTGCGCGAATAAACTATTTAGTTCACGTAGGCCTGTTTACTATACGTCAAGCGACAGAGACTTGAACATTGATAAAACAAAACTGTATATTTCCATTAGACGTAAAAAAAAATGCATAAAAAAACACATAGTAGATGTTGTTGCAAACACTTTAATTTGATTATGTTTAGCAAATTATTACTTGCGAAACAGTAAGAATTTCATGCCGACTATACGCAAGCATTGTACTGTAGGACCGTGTATGGGCCCGCGTAAGGGTTGCAAGCCTGATCCTTCTTTTTTGTCTGCAAGCGGTTCAAATTCATAAGGAACGACATCCCTTCATTATGAGAATGTTCTTCATTTGTTTTCAAATCATTTTTATCATAGCTTGACCTTAAAGATGACAAATTAAGATCTGAACAGCCCGAAAAACTTTCGTAATAAGACGCTATTTGTACGTGGTTAGTATGTGTGTCATGCAGTGCTTATGATCAGCAGTCCCTGGAATAAAGTAGCAAACTGTTATGACGTCACAAATCCCTTTCAATTTTGTTTTCTCGGAGTAAACAATAAATGCTCAATTTTTAAGTTCTTTTCCATTATGAAAATGGACTTATTTCCATGATTTCTTGACGGATTATTGAATTTTAGGATATGAAAATTCTATATCAGGTTAAATCTCATTTTTTTGGAGGCATGGCAGGATCACTTTAAAGCAGTGGACATTCTTCACACAAGAAAAGATTTACTTCTTGGCAAACGTTGTTAATTGTGGTCAAAGTACGCAAGTTATTAGCATTAATCTCTTTTAAATGAGCAAGATGCATCAGTAAAAAGAATGATTTATTGACTGGCATGTATATTCTGATTAATGAAAAATATTATGAAGTATATGTGGTGAGAAGCAGTAAAATGCCTTTACGCGATTATGGGCTAATTCAGTAATATACTTGTTATGAAATAGCTTAAACTGTTAAAGGATTAATTCTGTGAATATTTTCATATATATCTGGCAGTGGTTGCGTTACCTGCGCTCGAAATGTGTTTGATTCTTTTGTTATTCCTATACAAACTTTGAATTTGGATAGATGCATTGTGGGATACTTATGTAAAGGATCCCTGATCGAGAGAACAAAACTGTTCTCCCGATCGGGGGTACCAACCGGACCGTATATGATGGCTTACTATTACAGAAAACAATCAGTGCAAAACTCATTTCGATATTTTAGTCCGTTTAGGAAATTTTGCATCTCCCTAGTGTGCTGAAAAGTGACCTTATAGTGTACAGTATGATGTCATAAATACAGATGAGACAATGTTTATGTATTTCTTTGACAATTAATTGCCTTTTGTAAAATGATATGAACGTATTTTGTTTGATTATTGGATGGTATATACAGATATAACATGCACTTTGCACGAACATGTTTTGCCCATCTCCCATGTTCCTTACATTCTTTTGTAAAAGAAAATACATTATTTTGTAGAACTACATAAAAAATTATCATAGATATGCATTAATGACATTACACCTTACACTGCAAGGTCACTTTTTAACACACTGATGTAGTCTTTAAAATATGGTAACTCCTAAGCGGATTTCATGAGATGGTCAAAACAGTATTTAGGCGTGAGAAATTAACTGATTAAGGTATGCTAAAGGCTTAGTTATAAGTTGGAAAGATGTTTTGCACAGATACATTTCAAATTACATAATATTGCAAAATGAATAGCTTAACGGCCTTAACATTAGGGCAGAGGTATTGAGGTTTCCGACGGTCACAAACTATTAAGGAACCTATTGGCTCTTTGTTTTAGTTTCTCTTCAGGATTTTCTGCCACTTAAGGAGGGAAGCTCGCCTCAAGAAATTTGCTTGACTTATTATCAATGAATCAGATACATACTAGTAACGTCACTTCCGCGGCTATAACTGATTGGATTATTGGTGATTTTGTTAATATTTCGACCAATAAGAACCGTCGGATTTTATTGCATTTTTATCTCCACGTTATCCACATTAACACGATATCTGCCGCTCTCTCTTTTCAGGTTTTAGCATCGTTTGGGCGACTGAACCACCACCTGAGGTAACCAGTGGCGACAAATTCCATGTATCGTATAATATAACAGCTTCAGACAAATTTTTTGAATGGGGTGTTCGCCAAGACACAAGTTACGCACGACAATACGGCGCAGTTTTTCCATATGACACATTCAAGTGAGTGTTTTCTTATTTCTTTCTGTCGTTGTGAAATTCCCTCTCCAAGCTGGATATGTATAAGTTGTCATGTAGTTTCGCTCCGACCCACACTTTTATCATGAATGATATATATGCTATACGATTTAATGATAGGTCGTTTGTTTTTACATCATATTGACGTGCAGTACCATGAAGTTATGTGACATTTTCAAACAACTGAAATTATGTTGTCAAATGTTCGTATTGCGATCATAATCCCGATGCATTCTCTTTATGCGGGGTACCTAGCATGTACATGCACATACCACATACTGTATATGCACTTTTTTTTAGTGGATCGGTCTTAGATTTTCAAATCCTCCTTGAACATTAATTCTGTTGTGGACCATGGAATAAGCGGTTGGGTACGTATCCTTGATAGGGAGAACAGTTTTGTTCTCCCGATCAGGGATCCTTTACAGAAGTATACCACAATGGCATTTATACAAACTCAAAGTTTGTATAGGAATAACATTAGAATCAGACACATTCCGAGCGCGGAACTTAACACTGCGAATCATCTTTTCACCATTCAATTTTGAAATTCACCGTGCACTTTTCGAAAAATATAAAGTAAAGTGGTGACTTATTATGTGTTACCGTTGGCAGTCGAGTTTTAACAAGAAAACCTTACCGTGTTAGTCAAAAATAATTCCCGCACAAAACTTGAAAATGTTTGTCTCTTCAAAAAATCTTGTTGAAACGCGATTGCTTAACGTTAACACATAATACGAAGTCACCAATTTTCTTGAAATTTCTCGAAAAGCGCACGGTAAATTTTAAAAGCGCACGGTGAAAGATAATTCATATGACATTATTTCAAATCGTGAAGAAAACTTGAACCCTTTGCAGTGGTTAAGTTTCCTGCGCTTGAAACGTGTCTGATTTGTATCTTATTCATATACAAACTTTGAAATTGGATAGATGCGTTGTGGGAAACTTATGAAAAGGAACCCCAATCGGGAGACAAAACTGTTCTCCCGATCGGGAGAACGATTGGGAGAACAAAACTGTTCTCCCGATCGGGGGAACGAACCGGAGTGATGAGAGAATGTTAATTCGCTGTGCTACAGGAAGCAGTTGATATTGTTAAAGGCCACACGTTAAGAGGGAAAGCCAAAGCCATCACGTAATGTGTGATATTTGATTTCCAGTTTAATTTCAAAGCATTCAACAGAGTTTTGTCATTGTATTGTAAATTAAAACGTGTTTAAAAATTCAGGATTAGGTCTCCAGTTTTATATTTTATTGATTATTGTAGAAGGAACTATAGTGCATATGTTGTTTCTCAATGATCGCAGTTCCAACTTAGATAAAACAAAGAAATACAGATAACGTAAATGAATTCGTTTAGCTAGCACTATGAAAACGGTAATCACGTACTAGGAACGGATACAACATATTAGTTTATAATCTTTTAAAATTCAAAATACCAACTGACTAATATTGAGGTGAAATATCTACTGATCTCTAAGTTGAAGGATAATTAGTACATTGTGTACTGATATAAGTTTGTAAGAATATGTTTTACAATGATTTAGGCGAAGAATACACTTTACTTACTCACCTTAAACACTTGAAACAGATTACCGTCTGTTATCAGTCCGAGAGCATGCCCATTAATAGGAACATTTATAGCACACGAGAATATTGAAGTTATGCAGCCATATTGTTCAGATTTTGCGATAAAATGTCATAGTTTATAATTTATGTACTTAAAATAATAAAAAATCATTGTGTTAAAAAGTACCTGAATTTTCAAAATGGCCGTTTCGCGCCTAAAAGCCTAGCTCTATTGTCTATTTTATCAAATTTTTCGAAAACGGCGTTGTGAACATATCAAATGGGAGTGAAAAAGTTGTAGTCATGACTGTAATGAAGGTATTTTCATCAGTTTTAAATTTCCCCTAGTAAAGATATTTTTCCCAGACGTATTTCAAATTTGAAATATGTAACATTGCATAAGACTTTGCGGTTAGAATAGCAAAGGATCATGGGAAATATCACAAAATGGCGGCTCTCATGTAGCAAAATGTTCCCACTAATAGGAGCATTTATGTTCCCATTAATAGGCATGCTACCGGACTGGTTATGGCAGGCTGTGGTGTGATGTAATATTAGGCCATTAATTACTAGGATCTTTAATTACAGGTAAACAATTGCAGTTAAAGGAACATTATCGTGAATTTTCATTTATGTGGTAGAGGACTATATTAAACTCCTAAATGAGTCAAAGGGAATATTCTAATATAAACTTACTGGTACTCGTAATTACAGGTAAACATTTGTAGTTTTACTGACGACCTGCCGTGCTTGACTGTACGCATTAAGGGCATTGTAACCCTCATTGTAACGTCAGTGTAGAAAATATTAAAGTCGGTTTTTGGATAGTTATGAGCAATTGTCTTCATAAATCAATGTTAAATTCGTTACATGAATTGACTATACCAAATGTAATTTTTTTTTTGCTTATAACAGACAAATTGTAGATAGAAATGAGCTTTCAAAAATTGGGACAAAGGTTCCATTTGCTTTAATCTCATCTTTCTGTGGTATTATTGGTGAAGAAAAAAAAAAGCGTAAAATGTAACACCAATCATGAGAAATATGAGAAGTGGGGAAAATAGTAAATCATCGTGCTGACTTGTTAATCAAAGCAAAAACGTTGTATTTCCCTGATTGCTAGAGCCTGCACGGAATTCCATTTTGCAATTTCGTCGACTTAAATGCAGTGTTACCCCGAAGACAGTCTTAATCGCTGAATTACAGTAAGTACTTCCGCCAAGTTGGACGGTGGAAGTATGAAAGTAACGCTTTGGGGCGGAAGGTCCTTGGACGGAGGTTATGTTTTCGCCTTCGTTTGTTTGCCGTTGTCATCAACAAATCTCAAGAACTGATGATTGAATATGGGTTAAATTTGGTGGCGGTTTTGTCACTGTTTAAGGAGGAAGGGATTACAAATTTTGGACACATTGGCATATGGACAGGGTAGAAATAGAGGGGTGGAAATGATCTTGTGTGAATTATCTGTTATCAACGTATCTCCATTTTATAGACTCTAAAGAAAATAAATCTAGTGGTTGGGTTCAAAGAAAATCAAAACAATTGATTTATGTCACGAAAGGGGAATGATGGAATGTGAAGTTTGCTTAAAAAGAATATAAAAAGTGAATGTTTGCTTAGCCTCCCAGAAAACACATACAGTTTTTATAACATTTTGTATTGAAGTGTTTTAATAATATCAAAATATGGTGCCATAGAAACCTTATTATAACATTATTCATATAATATCATGCCAAAAAAAATGTTGTTATTATATGTTTTTATTATATCATTTTTAGGTTTTTAAAAACAATGTTATAAAAACATTTTTATGACACCACAAAATGAAATTATAATTTTTTTCTTCAAAATTTTGAAGAAAAAACAATGTTTTTATGATGTTTTGAAAAACATTATTGTGTTTACTGGACTGAATAAAAGTAAAAACAATGACATGGCCTTCCAAGAAATCAGTCAGAAGGTTGGTAGCCCTGAAGTGCTTAGAATGCATATGGCCAATACTGATTAAAAGTGAGGAACATATCACTTCAGGGTGAAACCAAAGAGCTTCTACACAGAAGCTCTTTGGTGAAACTTAGATTTGCAAAGAAACCCGGCCGGATTATAATGAAGATCTGGCCTGAATTATCTCTTAAAAAATGTTGGTAATTACTTAAGACAAAGTAGTATCTTTCTAAAATTGATCACACCTGTTAAAGTAAAGAAAGATAATGAGTATAACATGATACTTATTTCATATTCTGAAGGGTTTGAGCTACTTTTAGAATAAATCAACCCAAATATACAATTATACAAATTTTCATTATGTAATGAAATGAAGGCTTATTTTCATAGCATAAACAACAAACAGCAAAGTGTAAACACTTCTGACTGCCTTTATCAGTTTAATCAAATTTAGGTACTTTAATTTAACCATAGGCATTCCTTAATTTTATCATTTAACATTGCCTCTGCACCCCTTTTAAGCTTTTGTCTTTTCTTCATCATCTGTATCTGTGTATAACCACCCCCTTAATATAGTTAAACATCTGAACTTTCTAATGCAACATAAAACACATAAATTGGATATGATTAATTCATATTGGATATATTAACAGATTGTTCAATGTATTGTAGGCCAGGTAGGTTACGTTTCACTTTATATAAGTGGTTTTAGCAGTGATATAAGTTTACCTAAAATATCAGAATAACTTTTATGCACATAAAAAAATACAAAATACAAAATACAAAACTGGAGCTGACAATGAATAGAATTTCAAAATTTTAAAACCTTTCCTTAGTTAACACACACACTGATCATCACAATATATGATTTTCAAAATGGTATAAACAATGCTGTTTTGTATTTTAAGGAAAGTATTGCATTACAAAACATTTTTGACCAAATTATGTACTAAGTAAATTGTAAATAGTTTCCTTACAGCCCATTGAGTTGCTTTTTTCTCAATATATGAACTTTTTGAAATGTGGCTCTCAGTTTTAACTTCAAAGGAAGTTTACACTATTTTTCCAACAAACACATTTACATGTTTCAAGCAATCGACCTTAAAAAAAAAAATTATGCTGCGGTTATTACCATTTTTTTTAAGTAGTAGTTTTACACTACTCAAGTCCTATTCATCTTTTACAGGATTTTGCACATTCTAACAAATAGTATACTTCATCTAAGGCAAATATATTCTCTCAGTCTTTAATTCCATTTTATAAAAGATTTATTCATTATTATTATTATTATTATTATTATTATTATTATTATTATTATTATTATTATTATTATTATTATTATTATTATTATTATTATTATTATTATTATTATTATTATTATTATTATTATTATTATTATTATTATTATTGTCATCGTCATCGTCATCGTCGTCGTCGTCGTCGTTGTCGTCGTCGTCGTCGTCGTCGTCGGCGTCGGCGTCGGCGTCGGCGGCGTCGTCGGCGTCGTCGGCGTCGTCGGCGGCGTCGTCTCGTCGTCGTCGGCGTCGGCGTCGTCGGCGTCGGCGTCGTCGTCGTCGTCATCATCATCATCATCATCATCATCTATTATTATTATTATCATTATCATTATCATTATTATTATTGTTATTGTTATTATTATTATTATTATTATTATTATTATTATTATTATTATTATTATTATTATTATTATTATTATTTATTTGTAATGGAACAATCCGGTCCGGCCAGATTTCATCTAATGTCCGGCCAAATCCAGTTCCGACCGGATCCAAAAATTGGATCCGGTGCATCCCTAATACTAAAGTCGGTGTTTGAAATAATCATAAGCAGTCGTCTTCAGAAACAACTGTTCAATTCTTGACATAAAGCTATGAACCGATTATACCAAATGTACTTTTCTCTTGCTCGTAACAATTATCAATTAAAATAAATTTTCAAAATGTGGGACAAAGTTCCATTTGTTCTAATCTCATATTCCGTCTGGTATTATCAGTAAAGAAAAACGTGAAATATTACACAAACCATGAAAGTCTGAGAAGAAGGTCAAATAATTAGATTTAACATTAGGATAGAAAAGGATCATATAAAATGGCGATTCTGCTTACTTGATAATCAATTTGAAAGAATAAATAATTGAAAATACATTTTGTATCCCTGATTGCTAGAAGCACGGATTTCCATTTCGCCATTTCGTCAGATTAAAGGATTAGTTCAGGGGTCAAGCAAGTCTATCTTTTATGAAAGAGGACTTCAAAAGGAACAAAATAATGAAGAAAGCATTCAAAAATCTTATTCCGTAAAGGAGATATTTAAGTTTGAAGTTGGGTGTCATTTGTGTAGAAACGACTGAAATCAGACTAGTTGTGATATCATAGCCTCAGATTCCTCAGTCTTGATGTATTCTATCATATTTTGTCCTGCGATTCTGTCACGGTGGCTTAAAAACCTTGAGATATGTCATAAAAGTAGTAAAACTGAAGCTAGGAGGTTTTTTTAATTTTATAATATACCACCTGATGAAAGTTCAAAGAAAAATAGTTTCAATAGTGAAAAATTTAAATAAACTTTCTTTAAAATGCATTAACAATTGTTTCCATAGGAGACTCACTACACCAGTAATTGCTACACAAATTAGACAAAACTTTAAACTTGAATATCTCCTTTACGGGTTTTGAACGCTTCCTTTACCATTTTGTTTCTTATGAAGTCCTCTTTCATATAAGATGAACATGCTTGACTACTGAACTAATCCTTTAAATGCAGTGTTTACCGGTAAATAGTCTTAATCGCTGAATTACACTTATTGGTCTTGTATTTGTTCAGCTGGCATTATGAAAACAATAATCTCATACTATGAGATTATTATGAGACTAAAAGTTGTTAGTTTACAATCTTCCAAAAATTGAAATGTTGAGGTGAAGACTTAAAGTATCTACATTCGTTTAAAGATAATGTGTATATGAACTTATGTGAGTCTGTTAAGTTCTTTGAAAACAAATTTATATTGTTATCTTTTAAAAAGAAAAGGAAATTCAATACTTTGTTCTTGTTTATAACAGACACATCTTCCTTCCGTGGTAATATTGGTGAGGACAAACGTGAACTATAATAAAAGTTCAGGAGATGTCTTATTCGAGGAACAATTTAAAACCGTCGAGCAAAGGGTTTGATCAGCTTAGTCATGGAGAAAACCATTAACCCTTATGCAACTTGTATATAAAAGATAATACAAAAAAATGATAAAAAAAGGCGTTAAAAAAGGCAACAAATAAAAAAATAAATGAAAAAAAGGCAAAGACGAATTTTAAAAGGCAGCAGCAAAAACGTTTGAATATTTATATCCTACCAGTAGTACAAATTTTACAGTAACCAATGGAAATTTGAACAATCTGGAGCGGAAAATGTAAACACCTATAAGCTTTAGTGCATGTGCGAACGACGTCACGTGACGTACCTGTAAAAATGACCCTATCTTTGGGGTATTTTAAAGTACCTTATTTTCTGGGTCGCTTACGGAGTGTTTAAGTTTCTTTCCTAAATTCCAGTTAATGAAACTGATGGGAAATTCTGTTCGTGGTAAAATTTGATTGGGGGTATGGTAAAGACATTTTGTCAGATATGCGGCACCTTTTTATTATGATAGACGTTTAAAAATAAAATAAAAAAGTTGCAGGAGAATATATTAAGGTCACATACTTGCTTACAATTTTACTATTGACAGATTGACGCCTGAGGTTTCAAAACGCTGTAAAATGAACATATTTGAAACGAATTTGATGAAATTGTTTGCTACTCTCATGGTTTTAATATACTCTAAAAAATGTTTAGTAAAAAATAAAAAAATAATTAGAAAAATCCTGGTTAAAATAATCCCACCACGTTCCTGGTTATTTTCATGCCATTTCGATAGTTTTAATCTTTAACATATAACTATCCTGGTGAAAAATCATGATCTCATTGGTAAATTTTGTAAAGGTTGTGAGACACAGCTTCTGATTAGCCAATTTTTCCTCGGAACATTCTGCTGTTGTAAATGGTACGGTACATATGCGCGCTCAACTTTCAGCAGGTTACATTAGTAGTTCAGCTTAACGTTCGCGTGTGAAGTCGACAGAATTGATGAATTTGTGTCAGATAAATGAAAAAAGATGTTTTTTCATTGCCGTTACTTTTTTTTCTGTTTTTAGTACATTGTTATTGGCATGGTTGGTAATTATTTTTCTTCGAATTCCATGAGTAAGCAGGCCGCATGTCATTAGATTTAGTACTGTATGTAACTCAGTGTAACTCCTAGCTTAACACTAGGCTTACTCTCAATGTTACACTACAGATTTGTGGCTGAGGCCTAAGTTAAGAATTAATCACGTCCAACTGGGCTCATTTTGTCATTTTTTATTATTGTACTTTGCGTTTTTGTTTTAGTAAATTGCTATCGGCATGGTTGGTAATTATTTTTCTTCGAATTCCATGAGTAAGCAGTCCGCATGTCATTAGGTCCAATGCTGTATGTGATTTAGTGTAATGCCTATCCTAACACTATAGGCTTACTCACAATGCTACAGATGAACACCATTGCCTAAGTTAGGAATTAATCACACCCAACTGGGCACATTTTGTAATATTTTTCTATTTTTATTGGACTTGGTGTTTTTGTGTTTGTACATTGCTAGTGGCATGGTTGGTGATTATATATGAGTACGCAGGTGCAATGTAGCCAAATTTTACTGGTAAAAATTCACCAGAAATTTCAGCAAATCTTTCTTGGTCGTTTTCACCAGGATGTATGTTGTTTACTCTTTCTCCAGGATTTCTTAGAGACATTTTTTAGAGTGTAGAATTGAAGGCAATTGAACTAACGTAGCCTTTATACGTGAATATATAACTACAGCATTGTTTTATACCAATTGTTCTTGGGTTCAAACTGTCAAAGCATGGATTGATAATGTTGTGCGCAATGTTGTTCATACGCAAGTATTCGAAATCATCATATATATATATATCTGTGTATATATATATATATATATATATATATATATATATATATATATATATATATATATATATATATATATATATATATATATATATATATATATATATATATATATATATATATATATATATATATATATATATATATATATATATATATATATATATATATATATATATATATATATATATGTATATATATATATATATATATATATATATATATATATATATATATATATATATATATATATATATAGATAGAGATATATATATATATATAATAGATCTATGGACAGGTAGCAACAACTTGATCTTAATTGGCAGAAAATAGGTTAACACCCATGAAAATAGGGACAAAATAACATAAAATAGGTGAAAAATTGACCAATGTTACAGTATTTTGAATTTTAACGCCTTATTATGATAAATTATGCACATTTTATTGAAACTTTGTGACATCGAAACCAACGAATTTCCTTACGTTAACTTGTTGTTTTTCAATCTTTCACCGAAGTTATTTCAATGTGAGAGAGACGAAAGATTTTGAATGTCCATGATACCCCAATGAATATTTAGCAGAAGAATACATTTTGGTGATTTTCACTGACTGAATTTTAGACAATAATTTAAATAACATTAATGATTTTGCACGGTCCTCTTTTTCGTATGCCTCACATTTTGTTGATATATTACAAATTCTTCAACTATTGATTAGCCATACACAGATACAGGTGAATCTAAAAAAGTTTTTAAAGAAAAAGGGGAAAAAAACAACAACTTTTTTTCCCTTTTTTTTTCTCTCTTATTTTGTCCATATACCTTAAACAAGGCAACAAACATATCACACCGGCAGGATGGCAGGTGAATGTCTTTCATGTTTTTTTTTTAGTTCAAAATTAAATATAAAGAATTAAAGCCCATTAGGTATGCCTCCTATTGCTATTTCCACATCCACGTGGATGACAGATCAGATTTCTGAGGCAAGGAAATGATTAATAAAGCATTTGTTGGTTAGTTTGATGAGGAGAAAATCTCTATTCATCTGGAGGCAATTCAATTTATATTTATTTATTTCGTTTTTACAGTTTTACTACAGGAAAACAGGCTGAAGATTGGTGTCACAACCAGAAATGTCCTGCACCTACTGATGCAACAATTGATAACTGTTGCCTTCACCATATAAATGTTCATTCTTGTCCGCAAAATAAGGTCAGTACATAAATATTCTTATACAGAATTGGATTAATGGATCAAAGGCAGATCAGAAAGGAGGGGGGGAGGAAGGGGGGGGGGGAGGATTTAGAATTTTACCAATACTCATCTAACACTAAAGCCATACATGTTCATTTTTTGACCTTGGATTCCAAGGCTTGGACCCTCCTTTTTGGAAATCCTGGATCCGTCCTCATGTAAACCCAAACCGTTAGTGTACAGACCAACATTGTTCGGCTCACACTCCCGAAATCTCCTCAATTGGTAGATTGAAACATGCGAAGTGAACGAAATTTAAATTGTTTTTAAAAGAAGCATCCGCTCAGTAATAACGCACTCTATTTTGTTTTTGTATTTAGTTTTAAGTGTGCTGATTATTACATTGAAGAATGAGGTTTATGTTCCATATCACACAAATTATATTCGGTATTATGAGTCCTTTTTTGTGGACAAAGGATATGAAAAATCTCTTGAACGGAGACTAGCAAATATGTTTTCTGAAAGGATTAGTTAAGTGGTCAAGCATGTCCATCTGATATAAAAGATAAGACAGAGTTTTATACTTGAATATCTTCTTAACGGAATAAGATTTTGTGATGCTTTCTAAACTATTGTGTTTCTTTTGAAGTCCTCTTTCATATACGATACACTTGCTTGACCCCTGAACTAAACCGTTAAGGTAATTTCCAAAGCACTTGGTGAACGAGACATTTTCGATTTAGTTTTTAGTTTCTGGCAGCAAGAACATTTGAAACATTTGCACTTACATTTCCTATTTTAGTCAGTAACCAGTACTTATGCCTATTGCTATGTTGATACATACAGATTCAAAATTAGAAAGGTGCATTATGGGTAAGGATTGCAAAATACCTCCCGATCGGGAGATCGGAGTGATCACACTCCGTCTAGAAGATGTCATCGTATGTATTTTATTAAGTACACAAATGTGTTTAAAATGGTCTGGTGTAGTTCCAACTTACACCAAACGATGACCAGCCAATCAACGGGATGTCAAATCTACAATATATCTACAATCTTGGACAAAACTGGTTAAACACTTGGTGAAAATATGTGATGTTTTTCATGAAGCTACTTTTCTTTTGTAAATTAGTCCACATTTAAAAACCAGAAATATTGAGAAAATTTTTTTGTTGCTTTTTCAATTCTCCACTCTTTCAATTGTAATTGATATTTTAGAAATTTATGGACATTTGTATAATTTCATTGACGCCGCCAGTGTCCCCCTCCCCTACCTCACTTTATTAATTGTCCTCCCCTCCTCCTCCCCATTCAATGTTGACCGTTGCTACTGTTTTTCCTGGAAATGACGTTAAGAAAGAAAAAAAATCAACATTGAAAATATTTTTAAAACACAGCTCTATAACATATGTAGTTCTCAAAAAGTGAAATATTCCAACAGTTTTGTCCAAGATTGTAGGTTCTAATTTGAGCCCATTCCAAGTTGCAGACCTTGCTGCAGATCGCGTTGGATAGACTTGTGGTCGCCTGCTTGACAGCCGAATGATGATGATAATGAGGATGATGGCATAGTTAAACTGGTTGAATAATGCTATCCCATATTGGCGCTTCCAAGAAATTTCAATTATTACTAACCTCTTAATAAACGATTGCAAGCATTTGTTTCAATTATTATTAAAATTAAGTATTACATCAATTTGATGTGAACTTTATGTATGTACACGATAGTTTTAAGAAAGACATATGATTTTATGCTTTAATAGATTGCAAAAAGAAGTTGAAAAATTCGATGGTACGATGTCATGTTATAGCCGTTGAAGTTCGCTCTGAGTTTTAAAGGAGTACTCGACCGAGAAGTGAGGGCGTATTTTATTTAAGTCTCCCAAATAATGCAGTGCGTGTCTTGTATAGGCTTTTCATGAAGCCTCTTTGGATTTGAATATTCATAGCTTTGCTGTGCAGTCGATCATGCACATTTCATAGGCCTAGCCTAGGTGTTGTAGAGTACTCGGCCGGTTGGGTTGTTAGGACTTGACAAATGCACAAGAAGTTTATTTCGTTGCTATTTTTTCTTGTAAACGTATTCACCCAATAAAAAAAAAAAATCTTTTTTGGCGTCTTTTCAACGGTTGGAACGCATTTCAATGGTCATTTGGTAATAAATCAGCGACGACTTCGTACGTCGAGTCTCACTGTGTCACCAGACAAGTGTTACAGTAGTATAACACATGATATTTGAAAATAAGTTTATTACACTAACGATACAGTGAAATACCCATTGTCGTACGTTAATGCAGTATTAGCCAAATTCCCATAGGCTCAGGCTTCTTTATCGCTTAAAAATACCAAGTTTAACTTAGGCCCTTTAATTGTGTTACTATCGTAGTACCATGCCAGAAGAAGAGAAGATTAGAAGGCTTATCATGTGCAGCCCAGACGTTCACACACAGTGAACGTTTGAGAGCACTCGGCGAGTGAACAAACTTTCATTGAGAGCACTCTGCGAGTGAACAAACTTTCATTGAGATAATATCCATGAAAAAACGGATTGCGAGATTTGATTGAATGTGGACGAAATGCCCATAATTTTTGTTTTTGTTTTTGAACGCCCTTACTTTTCGGTCAAAAGCTCCTTTAAACTTAATAAAGAGACGAAATCGTCATGTGAATACAATATTTAGAATTCGTTTAGGGCGATGAGTTTGTAAGGTAATTTTCAAACCAACAGTCGTGGGTTCGAGCCCCAAAAAACCCATTTGTTTCTTTCATAATAATTTCCGTTTAGTGACTACTATTGTAGTATTTTTTTATAATTCACGTCCGCTTTTTTTTGACAAACGTGTTGAAAAAAGTTTCTCGTAATGAATATACACTGTGTAATGAAGTTTCACAAACACACATACGTACCCCCTCCCCCCTCCCACACACACACACACAACGTGCCACTGTCTGACCGTACACACATGCAGTACATGCATCTTGTGCGTTCCACAACCGGATATACAACAGATGAGAAATATTCTCATTCGTTCTCATTACATAATTACAAAATACAAGTCTGCTAAATACAAAAACTTGTAATGAATTCTGCTGTGACACAGGACTGCAGGACTACCTTATTGTGTTCAACTTTATATGGTTCAAGCGTTTGAGTAACAACTTCTCCGCCATTGTTGATAGTATTCTTATTAAAACATACATGTAAGACGTGACCCCTTTTCAGACGTTATTTCTCTCTGATTCTACAATTGTTTGCTGGGAATTGAATTGCTAACTGAATCATCAATAAATAGCTGCGATAAGATATCCTTTCTTAAATGATGTTGACGGAAGTTCTTCAACGTTTGAAAACCCAATCACTGCATAAAATGTCTACAAAGGCTTCACAATCAATATTTTACTTAAACTGTTAAAAGTTTGATCTCTAGTCTCCACCAGGATTGTAATTTGTCCATTGTCGAATATCCTTTTAATTGTCTTACTTGTTTAGTTGTGTTACTTGTTTTTTCAAATAAATGTGGTTTGCCTCTCGGTTTTCTTTTTATCATATCTACCAACTTTTCCCTCATCTTGAATGAATATTCTCGACTGTGATGTCAAAAATTACGATCGTTTTTTTGCAATTCGTTGTGTTTTTTAAACGACTGCATTAATATTAGCACTTGTAATACCATTCATTACTAGTGAACATTAGACATTTTCACTGTTAACAAAATTATTAAATTAAGAAAGCTTTTCTTCATCACTGAAGATTAACACCGTAATTTGAGACTTAAATACTATGAAGTATAGAAAACACAAGCGCAAATATCACATGCACAGAAAATAGTTAAAGGCAGAACGAACTTTTTTGTGGTGAGATTCGATTGAGGTAATGAAGTTTACATTGCCTGTGGGTTTATATAAGATCAGCAGCGTACAAATTACTTTTCAAAAAGATTGAAAGGTTCTTTAATTCATGTAGGCCAGATGTAATTCGTGCTTAAAAGAGTTCCGCAACAAGGGATATTTGAAAATTTAACTCCATATTTGCCACTCATAAATCTCCTTCATAAACTTCCCGCAGGTACTTTTATAAATATATGAGGTTTTCGCAGAGAAAGTGTAAAGTAAGTACTTTTTGAGATAAATTGGATCATTTTTCACATAATTCTCGAGTATGGGAAATTGAGTAAAAAGATGAAAGTGCTATTTTTGATCATAATATATTTTGTACTGGTTTTTACTTCAACATCCCTTTAATTCTTAAAAGAAGCCTCAGTTTTTTTTCGTTTTTTTCCGAAATTGTGGAGGAAACGTGCTTCCTAGACATATGGTTTGAGCATAGGCAGGATTTGGGCGGAGCAAGGAGATACTTCCCCACCCCTCCCCCCCCCCCCCTCCCCCTCTTACAACACACACACCCACACACTTTTGACTTTCGGTAGGTAAATTCCGCCTATGGGTTTGAGATTAGGGAGCCAGGACCAATGTTGACAATTACCCGTCTGGAAAATAAGTAAACGGCGTCTTTTGAAAATTGCTGCTTAGAAAATTATTGGAGGATGCCCCTCCCACCACGGCCCACGGTGTCGGTGCCCCTGTAAAATGACATGCTTTAATTGTGTCAAATAAATACTAAATGTATATAAAGACCTCTATGTGTCATGTATTATTTCTGAGTGAGTGGATTCCTATTTATTTTAAAGCTTCAAGAATGACCTAGAATAATATCATGAAATGTTCAAAAGGGCGCCTCATGACCGATCCGCCCTCAACATTCAAAAAGGCACCTCCTGCCCCCGTCCGCACAATTTCAAAAGGGAACCTTTCCTCTTACTCTAGGGCCAGGAGCAGCGCCCCCCTTGCCGCTGTAGTTCCGACATCGCTGCAGAGGCCAAACTCCCAACGGGCCCCAGGACTCTAGTTGCCCCACTGCGTATTGGAGCTTTAATATCGTTTGAATATGTGAAAACTGTTTTTTCAGTAAGCCTAAACAACCTAAACCTCAACAGCAATATGATGCAAATTTCATTAACAATGTTTGCTTTTGAGTGAAATTGAAATCATAAACAGACATACTAACGGCAAAATACTGTTTGTATAAAATAAAGATGGAGTTTACATCCCTGCAACAAGACATTACTTAACTATGGCATATTTTTCACATCCATTCTGAGCAAATAATTAGTTATCGCAATTATTGAATCACAATTAAACAATAATAGCATCCCACAAATACACTTCCAAGTGGCAATTATTATAACAAAATATAACTATATATTTTGTTTTTTAAATTTATTTTGAAGTCCTCTTTCATATAAGATGGACTTACTGACCTCTGAACTAATCCTTTAAGAGACCCATCACAAAGCTTTATGCATCAGTTATTACATTCTTGTATCATCTGTACGCAAACAAAAACTTTTTGGGAAGATGGGACTTATTGTGGATAAGATTGTTGCAGGCCAGACCATGTGTGTAATTTTACAGAGGACTCATGTCGATTTTGAAATAATGTATTTATCAGTGTATTCATCAGTTATTTACACTTTGGATATTTTATGACCTGGTTATTCAATAGCGATATATGGATAGGGTAACCTATTCAGGCGATTGTATTCATTCTTGATCTTTTAATACTTTTTATGTCGTGTTCCTCAGGCGCGACAGGACTAGTATTGTAAACTCCATGCTCAAAATCCGCAATCTTTTAATTTGGAAATATATCTTAAATTTGATCAAATGAATAGAATATGGACATCAAATTAAGTGTTATACTATGCTTACAATCAATTTCAGCAATGCTAATTCAGAAATTTATGGCGTTGTTTTTATTTGGAAAAATTATGTAAATTGGCAACGTTGAGGAATGCAGACGAAAAGTTCCGGTGCCAATCCGATATTTTAATCAATAGCCAAGTCTAAAATGTGAGATAAAGAATGGTATTAGATACTTTTACTGTTTCAGAAACATAATATGAAATATTCATTACACCAAAATACTTTTTGAAGAGTCAAAAAGAGCTAAGTAAAGGAGCATAATATTAATTGAAATTTGAAATGAACGAGGCTCAATCACTGGATGTAGTGAGATATACACCAATATATAGACAATACTTGTATAGCAGCCATGTAGTGGCTATAGCTTATACTAACCACGGTCAGAATGTTGACTACACCAGATGCGATTCTGAAATTTCAAGAGCTAAGTTAAGATCATTGTTAGCGTCCATCACGCACACACTGTAATCTTCTAACCTGTCAAATTCGGCGTGGGAAGGATTTTCAGGAGAAACAAGTTGCAGATCGTCTTTTAGGTTTATCGTATCTAATCTATTAAATAATAAATAAATAAATACCTACATCACTTTGTTCTCTTTCTTTGTGGGGCGTAGCCAGGAGGCGATCCCCTTGGAAGGGTGGGGGAGGGCTATGATATTTTAAATGGCTTAGCCCCGCTAGGAAATCTTAGACACGCCTCTGGTTTCTTTTTCTTTCTTTTTACTATCCATACAAAAACAATTATACCACGACAGCCCCTTTTTAAACGGTCTTATTGTAAACCAAACATTCCCCAAACGAACTATCAAGTACAAGTGTTCTACCTCCAATTTGGCAATACTGTGGGACAGATCCCAAACGGGATATTAAGCTTAATTAGCGCATGTGTCAGACTGTATGTTAAGGCTTGAACCAATGAAAGCAGGGGTTTCTTTTCATCGGAAATATTTGGTGGTATTTCCCGATCTATTGTTATTATATAACATAAATTCATTCAGATTGCGCCGAGTGAAGTTAGATTACTCGGAGATTGTTTTAGCGAATTTTGGAAGGCAAAATTCGTTAAAACTACGCTTCAATATGGACTGTCATTCCATCGACATATCGATCTATTTAAGGCAAACATTGCAACACGGCAAAATATCAACAACAAAAACCGCTCAGGATATGATAAACATTACAAAAATCTGAACGTATCCGGGCGAGAATATGACCCTCGAGTTAGTCATTGCTGAAGCTCAAAATCCCTTAAAAGGATGTTAGGCTCAAAATGAAAGGAATAGTTTTTAACCATAGATTATGCAGTACTTACCCTATAGCTTTTTTTGTTTAAATTGACTCACTGCATTAGTGATAATGAAATTACTTAACCGTTAGCTGACAAGAAAGTTTTAATACTAGAAAAGGTCAATTGTTATACTGTAATAACACTATACCCCTAATTCAAACTTAATCTACAATGGACACATCTACTGTGATAAAATATCTGATAGAATATTCTTCGAAAATTATGCTAGAATCAGTTCTCTAACTGTCTGATGTACTTGGCAAATATTGACGTTTGGTAAGAAGTTATTCGATTTACCTGGAAGGTTTCTATCAGTGAGTATGTGTGTAAGGGTCAATGCTATTTTGTTTTTATACAACTTTGTATCGCATCATTTTGGATAAAAACTACAATGAAATTTATAAAAAAAAAGTGCATTATAATCCTTATTTGCTTATGTCCTTGTTGAGGAAATAGTGTCATCATGCACAATATTTTGATACATAGTTTAACAAAATGGAAGCCTCTATGCGTCGACTGAAAACATGGGATGAATAGCTTGAGATATAGATTTTGAATTGCTGTGTTTGGTAGTTGGATTGGATTTAAATCCTCTATCATATATGAAAGAAGGATTGTATCAGATTTATGTCTCCTTTAATGGAGCAACAGCAATTAGGGTGTTTCAACTGACGTCACGGGGTCACATGACTTTGTTTACATTGCAATTTTGTCGGTCGAAACCACTGTCGTCTGCTGTACATTTAATTAGACTTACATACATTTGCATGTTGTTATATAAGATTATTTTTGCAAGATGATTATGCTGGAATCTTGCTGTACCGTTGGTTGCACTAATAGGTGTGTGCGGGGAAATAAAAAGACATTTTCTCGATTTCCATCTGAACCTGATAGACGTTCGAAGTGGGTTTCTGCTGTACGACGCAACTGCTTTTAACCTACGGTAGGCCTTATACACTTGGATTTGCAGTTAGCACTTTATATCAGGGTATGTAGGCTTTGTTTCATTATAACGAACAATCAGATGGCGTTAACGTTAAAGTTACTCTTCATATACCCGGTGAAAATGTTAACTTAAGGAAAATATGAAGAAAAATCGGAAGCGAACAAAAAACTGCAATCAGTCAACTTCTTTGAACTGGTACTGGTAAGTTATCATGTGTTATGTTTGTTGTACGTGTGATGTGACTGAGCTGTGTGAAAACGCAATGACGCCGCTGCCCTGCAAAATTGAGTCCAGTTAAGTTGGAGTCACGTGATGAATTCCTTCTACATGGGCACAAGAATGCCGCTTTAAGTAAGGGGTATCTTTAAGTTAAAGGTAATTGACGGATAACTTTGTTCAGTATGCTCATCTTATGCTAAATAGGACGGTAAAGTGAAGAATATATTTAAAAGACATTAAAAAGACAAAATTACGCTACGGACACAATGCATTATCGGCATGAACATTTTTCTCCAGTTTTAAAAGGATCTGCACCGGTTACCAGTTAATTGTAGTTGTGAGTACAAGATATTGATATGTACTTATACTGCACTAAATGGTTTGGCGCCCTATATCTTAACGATCAACTTCACAAATACCTTCCAAACAGGCCTCTCCGATCACAGTCCAAATCCTTATTGATTATGCATCCATATGAGACTACAACAATACGGATATAGGCGTTTCGACTGATCTCCTGCAGCCTGGCAGCTATATTGTGGAGCAATCAACCCGGGTAATCAAATGTGCCACGTGCGAGGAAAGTGCGAGGAATCAAAACGCGTTTTAACAACCATGCCAAAACATTCCCGTTTAAATCTGCCTTTTACTGATTGTATATTAACTTAAGACATATTTTATATGTATACATTTTACCATTTTATATATTCACCTTGTTATATTTATTCATATTTATTCATATTTGTATTTATTCTTTCTAAATTGTTTTATTTTGATGGAAACAAAGAACTTCTGTGTAGGAGCTCTTTGATGGAAAGCCCCTTAGAGCAATTTTTTTAGATAAGGTGCTATAAATGTTGTATAATTTTAATAATATTAATAATAATAATAATAATAATAATAATAATAATAATAATAATAATAATAATAATAATAATAATAATAATAATAATAATAATAATAATAATAATAATAATAATAATAATAATAATAATAATAATAATAATAATAATAATAATAATAATAATAATAATAATAATAATAATAATAATAATAATAATAATAATAATAATAATAATAATAATAATAATAATAATAATAATAATAATAATAATAATAATAATAATAATAATAATAATAATAATAATAATAATAATAATAATAATAATAATAATAATAATAATAATAATAATAATAATAATAATAATAATAAAAATAAAAATAAAAATAAAAATAAAAATAAAAATAATAATAATAGTATTAATAATAATAATAGTATTAATAATAATAGAAATAAAAATGATAATAATAATAATAATAATAATAATAATAATAATAATAATAATAATAATAATGATAATGATAATGATAATAATTATGATAATAATAATAATAATAATAATATAAATGTTAATAATAATATTATTAATAATAATATAAATAAAAATGATAATAATAATAATAATAATAATAATAATAATAATAATAATAATAATATAAATAACAATAATAATATAAATAATAATAATAATAGTAATAGAAATAATGATAATAATATTAATACAACAATAATAATGATTACAATAATAATAATAATAATATAATAATAATAGTAATGATAATGTTATTAATAATAATGATAATAATAATAATAATAATAATAATAATAATAATAATAATAATAATAATAATAATAATAGTAATGATAATGTTATTAATAATAATGATAATAATAATAATAATGATAATAATAATAATAATAATAATAATAATAATAATAATAATAATAATAATAGTAATGATAATGTTATTAATAATAATGATAATAATAATAATAATGATAATAATAATAATAATAATAGTAATGATAATGTTATTAATGATAATAATAATAATAATAATAATAATAATAACAATAATAATAATAATAATGATAATCATATTCATAAAATGATAATAATAATAATAATAATAATAATAATAATGATAATAATAATTATAATAATAGTAATAATAATAATAATAATAATAATAATAATAATAATAATAATAATAATAATAATAATAATAATGATAATAATAATCATAATCATAAAATGATAATGATAATAATAATGAACGTTACAGATTGTCGTAGAAATGACGTAGTTCAATGTTTGTATCTTATAAAATTCTTAAGATATATTTGATAGAAATTTTAACATTTTACATATTCAATGATGATGATGATGGTGATAGTGATAATAGTATTGATAATAATAATACTTATAATGATAATAAATTATAAATAATAATGATGATAATAATAATGATAATGATAATGATAATGATAATGATAATGATAATAATAATAATAATGAAATAATAATAATAATAATAATAATGAAATAGTAATAATAGTAGTAATGAAAATATTAAAGATAATAATGATAATGATAATAATAAAAATAATAATAATAGTAGTAATGAAAATATTAAAGATAATATTGATAATGATAATAATAATAATAATAATAATAAACGTTCCCCAGATTGTCGTAGAAATGACGTCGTTCAATGTTTGTATCTTAGAGAAATTTACGATGTATTTTATATAAATTTCAATATTTTACATGTTTTACTACTGTACACCCAACTGTAAACAACAAAATTGGTTATCAAGTATCTCGAGATTGTCAGAAACCGGTAACAATATTATTTTTGCTCATAATGGAATAACTGACACGTCGGAACACCTTTTGAAGGCCAGATTTGTCAGTAAGGGAGATATCCTCAACCGAGGGTTTGAAATAGCAGGCTGGTAAAACAGTCCGGTTCACGCTCCCGATATTCCAATTGGGAGATTTCTTGTTGTTTAAACCCACAATGTATCTTTCCAAATTCAAATCTCTCTAAAGAAATACATAGCGGTACAATAGCTTTAACACTCCGTCCACGCTCCCGATCGGAAGATCTCCCGATTGGGAGATCGAGACATGCGCATTGACCATAATTGAAATTGTTGCTAATAAGTTAATCCGTTAATTTTTTTTACTTGTCAAATTCTGTAATTCTCAAGTTGTATTCTTTGGAAATGATATTGGAATTAATATTTCAGCTTTTGCTGATGATTAGAATATTGAAATCTGCTCTTCAAAAAATATTGAAACTCATATTTGAGTATCATCTAACTCAGATACCCATTTGCCACCAAATTATAGTACATGATTTCAATTTCCTTCATTATCTAAAACTGGAACTGGTAGATTTGTTAAAAGGTTTTCGATAATTTATGAGATTAATTACGACTGAATTATGACAAATTTCATGTTTCCTAAATTTTAATTTTTTTTCCAGATTTACGATTTAAAATCGTACACCATTAATAATCTGTGTCACGCTTGCATTGCCTAATAGGAAATAATCCTTAATGGAATCCTCCATAACTTTTGAAAACCACGATAGAGGGTTTATTCTTAACCCTCGATTGAGGTATCACTGTACCGTTCTGTGTGTAATTGCCTTTAATATTTGCATATTTCGAGAAAAATAAAGATATCTTACTCTCTTCCCAGCTTCAATTGACATCTGTTTTGAGAGTCCATTAAATAACCCTGTTAAGAAGACAAGTAACAATGAAGCTGTACACCATTTGAAATATTATTATAAATTCCATTATTTTTGCAAAAATTGAATATTTCATTTAGTTTTGGTTCCAAGTTGTTTAACGAAGTGCTTCTTTCTCATCAGCGAGTTCCCGTCAGGATTCTCTTGAGACAAGAATACATTCCTGCGAACATTTAATGATAATATTTCAAACGTCCAATTAAGCATGTATAAACTTGCCTGTCAGAAAGCGTTGAAACATGGTTTTGTTTAAATAAGTAGACGCAACTGTCTAAACTAATTTACCATCTATGGAGGAAAAATCACGATAGTCACAGACTACATGAGTGAAATATTTCGAACAGCTGCAATGAAAACAAAAACTTAACCTTTGCGGTAACTAATAAACTATAAACGACGTTTGGATGTTTGACAGTTAAAGAAAATAGTTTTCCTCAATGAATAAATCCTGAATCGAAGAGAAAGTTTAAATTCCTCGATTATATTTAAGCAATCGTATGCAAGTGACGAGATAAAACCTTTTACATAATGAAAATCTGATTTACTTTTCTCAAAAAATTTTTGCTGGCTAAAAGAAATTCTAATTAAATTCGATATTGAGGGTAAATGCTACAAATTTTGTAATCATGGAAAATGGGCAATTTTTCTTACATTAATCTGCATTACGTCTACATTTATATCAATATTTCCTTTTTGAAATAAAGGCAAATAAAGGATGGTTTGGTCAATCAGGGAGCGGCCTAGAAAATATGGTCCTTTAAAATACCCCAAAAATAGGGTCTTTTTAAAAGGCACGTCATGTAACGTCGTTCGTACATGCACTAAAGCTTATGGGTGTTTACATTTTCCGCTCTGAATTGATCGAATTTTCATTGGCTACTGTTAAATTTTGACTGCTGGTAGGATACGAATATTCCAAACGTTTGACAGCTGCTTTTTGAAATTCACCGTTGCCTTTTGTTTCATAAGAGATAGTATATTAAGAAAATATTAAAAGGCGACGATTGTAAAAAACAAACAAACAAACTGATTTTCACTGACTGAAATTTACGACAAAAATGTAAGGAGTTCATTAAGCGATTTGATTTGCCCTCTTTTTCATACATCACAACCTATAAATACAGTCCCCAGTCAATCAAAGCTCATAAAGGCCGGTGTTTATTCCGGTTTCCTTGGTATGTTGTTGCAAGCGGACGAAAGTGCATTTCTCCCCCTTGCTTGGGACACAAGTCCATCACAACTTTCCAACAAGCTGTTACTCAATTCACAGCTGAGTCGACTCACTCCCGATCGGGAGATCTCTGAGTTCGCCCGTTCGGGAAATCTGGACATGCGCAGGACGAGTCTATTCAATAACGAAACTTCGCCATAGTTTTTAGTGTAGTCGCTTTATCTGTGTGTTATTTCTTAACACTCCGTTTTATAATAGGCGGCGGAACCGTCCGACCATGGTCGGGGGAAAAATTCGTACGACAATGGTTCGATTAAGGTCATACAATAATTATTCATGTGAAATTAGGCCTAATCAGTATTTTACTGTAATGTTCTAATGATATATAAACTAACGAACAATCTTCGTTTTTGTAAGAGTTTGCGATTAATATTTCATTCAAAACTATTTCAAAATAGAGTTCGCTATAGCTATGCACACAATTATTACGATAAAGTCCTAAAGACGGGCGCGCCGTATGTTAAGTTGCTTTAAAATGTATGTTTTTATACTCACAGGATGATTAAAACAATATACTTTTGTTTACAAGTGACGTAAAACACGTCAAATGACGCAATCATTTACAACGGAATTCTAGGTTGTGTTAAATCTTCCGGTTAGCTTCTATACAAACTTCGCATCAAGAGAAGTCAGAAATGCAAAAAAAAAAAAGGAAAACAAATCCTTACAAAATACCAAAGGACCCTCACCTTGGGATCCCGCCAGGGCCTTTCAGCGGGCCTCTGGACCCTACGCCGTTTGGGTTCACGCTTCGCGTGAAGATGGTCGGCCCAATAACTTTAACCTTCCGCCGCCTCTGTTTATTAAAATAAAATGATAATACACAAGTTTGATTTGACTTATATAATAGGGCCTATGTATTACAATGTTAGTTAAAAATAATTCCCGAACAAAAGTTCAAAATGTTCTTTGAGAAAATCTTGTTAAAACGCGACTGTCTAACGGTAACACATAACAAGAAGTCACCACTTTTCTTCAAATTTCACGGTAAATTTCAAACGCGCACGGTGAAAAGAACGTTTATGTGCCATTATTTCAAATCGTGAAGACAAATTTGAACCCTTCGCAGTGGCGGAGTTCTCCGTGCTCGAAATTTATCTAATTCCTATATGATTCATATACAAAAATTTGAATTTGAAAAGATGCATTGTGGGATACTTCCGTAAAGTGTTTTCTGATCAGGAGACCAAAACTATTCTCCCGATCGGGAGTACGAACTGGACTGACAAGGTGGTATCCACAGTTGAAATAGAACCCAGTACCTTTGGGGTGCGGCTCAGACGCTCCACTACTGATCTTACCGCATCTTACCACGGGTTCCATCACAATCATGATCGATTTCGGGAAATAATCAATATAGCGGTATTATGATAATAGTGATAAAAGTGTTTTGAAATTACATCGAGTACGTACAAAATTACAATACCCATATTCTGCAGTGCATGGAATCTACAAATTAGGCAAGTAATGAACAAACGTATGGAAATTCTATATAACTGTAAGGAAATACTATATACTTATCACGATTTTTTTTTTAAAGTTACGCCTGAAATTAATTGTTGAGATAAAAAAGCGTTGTTGAATTGGGAGATTAATATTATAAGACATTTTTATTTGGTTTTCTTTAACAATAAGGAATCAACCTCTTAGTAATGGATTTTACCATTCATCAGTCTAAATGATTGAATGAGATGAAACTTCGCGTAATGGGGTAATGAGCCGTTACGAACTAATTGCGAGATCTGGTGTTTCTTTCATCACCTTAAACCCCATCCATTATCCTCAAACTCGACGCTTTTCAAATTATATCCAGGATGATCCAAGCTGTAATATTTGAGAAATCTCAAATTCTTTTGGAATGCCATTAATTAAGAAAGCAGTGTAGGCCTATTTGTTTTAAAATCCTCCCTTTCTGCTTCATCACCTTTGGTTTGCTTTAAACTTAGGCAAACTAAACTACCCTGGCAACAACACGTCCTCATCATTTCCCCGTGCTTTATGGATGTTCTTTATGATGTACGTCAAAGAGAGTAAAGTTTGTTTACATAACACAGAAAAATTATTATCAAATATTTTGCTGCGATGTTCTTTTGATTGCTCTGGTCGTGTCCTTTCTATTTTTATTGCCGGATCATGTGCTACAAACGTCTCAAGCATTTGCGTTTTTGTGATGACATCACATCGAGCTGAGAAATGCAAAATTCCGATGCACCATTTATAGTTTTGTTGTATATATATTGCCATAAAACATGATGTATAGTTTTGACAGTACGCATTTAGTCTATTAGACGGGTTTTTTTTCTTTTTTTCCTCGATCATTGATTACACTTGCGATTAATTTGCTAACAGGCTAATATTTGTTTCTTACTTTATCTTAGGAGGAAAGTGTACAATGTTTTATGGAAATGGCCAAAGAGCGGATTGGTACAGGCATCTACATGTATCAAACAATTAACCAAAATATCAAGTTTTAGATGACACGTCACATGTGTTTTACTGCAGGGAAATGATTTTGAATTATTCAATCAATTCTGTTTATTCTTGATACGAAAATGAAATAAATAAACAGTTGTAGTTTTTTTAGTTGATTTTGTTGTTATCTTTTGAAAGTCGATAATGATTGAATGATCTCCTATTCACCAAACTTACTGTCGAAAATCATTGGAAAATTCATCAAAGAAAGTCCAAAGTTTTTACAGCTTCCCAATGAATTTTACTTTTTGACGATTTGTTTCTATATTTTATATGACTGTATGAGCCAACTTTGAAATTCGAAATATGATTTAAAACGAAAAGTCAAAACTTCACAATTGTTACCACGTGTATACAGCGTCTCCACTTCATTCAGAGCATGCGCAGTGATTTTGTACTGTTTTGAATTTGCGCACTGACTACTTACTCCCAAATACATGATGGAACTGGAAAATTCCTAAATCCTGAGCGAATGACTTGAAATGTGGTCTTATTCATGGGGTAAAATTCTAAGAAATATGATGTAAGGAATATGACCTTTCGGGTTATTGATTAATCTATGATAGCTTCCTCATTATACACAGAGGCGGCAGAAGATGTTTGAAAGGTGAGCGGAAGGCTTTTTGGGGAGATGGGGGTGGGGCAGATGTTTAAAGCGGTGGGGGGGGGGGCAGTGGAATTGAGGAACACTTTCCTACTGAAGTGCTTTGAAAGCATGTTCGCCAGCATTATAGCTTTAGGGGCAATTATACCCAACTAACACCCCCCCCCCCCCCTCTCCCCCTCCTTCCCTCCCCTTCACTATCTCAAAATCTCTAACTTATATTGACCAGAAAATAATTTGACCCATTTTGATATATTATTATTTGCGAGTATACAAATTTGTCAATTACTATATTAAGTATGTACGAACATCCTTGATTATATCAAGATATTTAGGACCACATTTGGGAAAGTAGGAAACGTTCATTCAAAGATATGCAAAAATTCTTGAAATCGGAAACATTTAGACCATTTTTAGTCAATTGTACTGATCATCATTCGGAATATTGAATGTACCAAACAATAATAAAAGCAAATAAGTTTCTTTTTTTAGAATGGTTTAGGGCGATTTTCATAATTTTCTCAGCTGCATGAAATCAAATGACCTTAGTTTATCAGAATGCATTACACAAGATAACCCACAATCATGCAGTCTTTAGTTATTTAGCGGCTAGGGCCCCCATTATATTTTTTCTCCGGACCACAAAATAAAGGTGACTATTGATATTTGGGTTGCCTGCACATAGCATATGTCTCAATGTTTGTGCTACTTTCTTCAATCTGTCAATAAAAACATCAGTAATAATAACGCGACTTGCCAGCAGGGGCAGACCATGACAAAATGTCGATGTGTGTGTGTGTGTGTGAATAAGGGGGAGAGGGGGTTGAGTTAAACCAAACCAAGAATGATGTGATAACGTGTTTTACAGTTTTATAAGCGGTTTAATTGTGTCATGATTAATGGAACAGGTTTACCGAGCAGTGGTACTCTCAACCCTATTGTATGCAGTTGAAGCGTGGACAGTGTACAGCAAACAAGAAAAAACTCCACTCTTTTATGATGCGACACCTCAGAATATTAATGAGGGTGAAATGGTGGCAAAAAGTGACAAATGTGTATATACTGAAGAAAGCAGGACTCCCAAGCATGTAGCAGCTACTGATTCAACGAAGTTTACGTTGGGCAGGGCATGTTCAGAGGTAGACTCGCAACAACTGCCGCGCCAGATACTGTTCTCCCAACAGTCGTCTGGGACCCGCAATCGAGGGAGGCCGCGGCTGCGTTTCAAGGATACTTTGAAGTGGAACTTAAATCACCGAAACATTGATACAAAGATTGGGTATCTCTTTCAAACAATAGATCAACCTGGAGACGGTGTAAAAGTATTTTTCCCCTAGTAAATTTTGGCCCCCGGGCCCTTATTTCCTAGGAAATTTGGGCCCTCCAAATTTAGTGAGATTTAGTGTGAAGGGAGAAGAAGGGATTTTTCTTGCAAAAGGGGGACAAGTTGTTGTCTCTAGATTTCCTAGCAAAGAAGGGCCGTGGCCCAAATTTCCTAGCGGACCGTTTTTACTATGAAGGGAGACCAAATTTACTGGATGACTACGGCTTAATTGTCTGGGGGCCCACATTTCCTAGGAAATAAGGGCCGAAGGGCCAAAATTTACTGGGGGATGGGGGGATTTACTTTTACACCGGCCCTGTTGAAAAAGACTAAAAAGAAGTTTAGTAATTCTACACTTTGATGCATAACAACTGAGCATGTTGACGTGTTAGTTTTTCACGGGATTATGTGAGACAATCTGTAATAAATTTAATCCATGAATTACAATATATTATGTGCCGACGCGACTTAAATACTTGAAATATAAACTAATTATTAGGTGTAGGTTTAGAAGAAATTGAATGATTTATGCACATCAATCAGTATAGACTGGAATATTGGCTTTGATTACACAATGGATATTCGTTTTAACAAATGAAAATATTTACTTGAAAATGTATGTCTTTTCATCTGCTTTACATTATCTAATTAACCAATCAGGTTGAAGCTACCCATCGGGAGATCACCCTAAATAGACCATGCCAACCAATGATTTCGGTTTAAATTGTTGGTATGTTACTATGTATTGCAGGCGTTGAGCAGAGATTTGGTTATAAAATTTCGTAAATAAATTAAGTCATTTCAAATTATAGATTTCTCAGAAAAGTATTTCTATTAAGTTATGCTGAAACCATCGCAAGATTTCTGTAAATTTTTGGTCTTTCAAGTTTTATGATTGAGAAAATAACAAAAACTGTACAAAGACAAACCACAAGAAGTTATTAATCATATTTTCGTTGATTCTATATAATGCATTAGTGTGCACTGTGTATTAATCAGTAATATGTATCGATTGGAAGTCTAGAGTATTTGTATTGACACAGGCTGGTCCACGCTCCCGGTGGAGAGATCTCCAGATTGGGAGATCGAGACATGCGCAGTGACCTAATTTAAACTGTTGCTGATAAGTTCAGTCGTTATTTATCATTTGTTATGCTTTTCAAATTCTCTAATTCGAAAATTGTATACTTTTCAAATGATATTAACATTGATATTTCTGTATAACTGTATAATTTGAGCTTTTGCTGGTGACTGAAATGTTTAAATCTGTTCTGCTATCTACTATTCTAATTCTCATTTACTACTGAAATAAATTTTCAAAGATTACTTCAAAATTCTATAGTGAAAGTCATATTTGCGTTGGTGAAAATGGAGAAAATAATTTCATCGTTTTGTTGCACTAATAAAGTTAAAATATTTCGCTTGCAATTTCCTTTGGCTTTAACCTATTTTACCGTTTTGCATTTCTTTAGAGAGATTTGGATTTAAAAAGATGCGTTGTGGGTTATAATGACAAAAATCTTCTGATTGGGGGCGTAAACCGAAGTTATTGATTAGAAGCATTGCCCCCGTAAATTTGCCCCCTACTCCCCCTCCTCCACGCGACCTTATTTCCTATGGAATGTCTAGTCAATTTGGTCCCCTCTGGACTGATTTTAGGCTAGGTAATTTACTGGTGTGTCTCAGTACGATTCCTTCAATTATTTTTTTGTACTGAAGTGATAAGCTAAAAAGTGATAAGAAGTGATAAGCTAAAACACTAAAGAAAAAAATGGTGCTTAACGTAAAACAGCAGTGAGATTTAGTGTGAAGGGAGAAGATATTGAATTTAAATTTAACCATATCCGTAATGAGCGTATCAGTTTGAAATATAATGTCATTTTTTTATAACTGAAAATTATATTTCATTTCATTCGCATTTTAACCACTAAGTTGCGTTATGTGTATCAGATAAACAAAATTAAATATTCCGTTACAGCAGATCATAACACGCGCTCTACAGATTTTCGTCATTCCTGACTCGAAGGTTAAACATTGTTGCAGCTCTCTACTTACAGTTGATCAAATGTGTAATCTGTCATCTGAGTTCGGTCCACGCCTCTGATCGGGAGATCTCCTCATCGAGAGATTGAGACACATGCAGTGAGCAGTGACCATCACTTAAAGTGTTCAAAATTTCAGCCGTTAAAGCTCTTCTTTTTTTTTGCTTGTCAAATTCTGTTATTCTTAAGTTATATACTTTAAAAATGATATCGACATTGATATTTTCGGGACTTTTATTGTATAATTTAAGCTTTTGCTGATGACCAAAATGTTAAAATCTACTCTTTATAAACTATTGAAATGAACTTTTAAAGATTACTGTAAAGTTTCATGGTGAAAGTCAAATTTGCGCGGGTGCAAATGGAGAGAAAATAATTTCATAATATCTGATTTAAATAAAAAAATAAAATATATCTTTACCATGTTTACAGTAGATCACAATACGCGCTTTACAGATTTTCGTCATTCTTGACTCGAAGGTTAATTTCCTACCTTTGGCTAAACCCGTTATGTATTTTTTTTTTTAGAGAGATTGAATTTGGAAAAATGCATTGTGGGTTAGAATGATAAAAAATCTCCGGATTGGGAGATCTCCCGTTCGGGGGCGTGGACAGAACTGATTGATTAGAAGGTTAGATATTGTTGCAGCCCTTTACTCACGGTTGATCAAAATATGTAATCTGCGTAAGGTGTATATAGATATTCATATATATATATATATATATATATATATATATATATATATATATATATATATATATATATATATATATATATATATATATGTATATATATATATATATATATGTATATATTATATGTTACTCAATTATACTATGTAAAGCGTCATTCATTGTTCTGTGGCATATATGATATGCAACTTAAAATAAAGCAGCCCATGATCTTTTCATTCTTATCATTAGAAGAAGTTACGTGACTCAATGCGTCTGTTATTTATCTGTAAATTCCCTGATGTCATGCACTTCACACCTGCATACCTAATATTACCTGTTATTTGTGTTAGCTGGTGAAATTCCCACAAAAATCGAAGTATAATCAATTGAATTGAATGGTTGTAGAGAGAAAAAAATTACACACCCAGAAAAATCGGAACATTTATTTTGGAGAGTTTAAATTGATTACAAAACTCAATTCTAATGAGTTGTATTTGTGAAACTAAGGAGCTGCTCCCTTGCCAAACACAATGGAAACCATTTTCTCCAATGCCAAATTCCGTTTCAAGATTTCCCCTATATAAGGATTGCCTATTGGAAGTATTAATGAATATGGAAGAAACTATGCCTCTCCAAAATGATCGGCCTTCCAATCTATTGGTATTTGAAAAATTGCCACACTCTATCAACAGTAGATAAATGAAGGCTCAGAATAAAGACTCAACTGTGTTTATTTCAGAGATGGATTTGACAAATTAGCGTAACACGTAAGTGGTAATAATACCAGTGGTATGCTTGTTTAATGGTTTGTTTATTAGCCTTGAGAGAGTTTTTGTAAGATACATTCACTTACAATAATCCCCTGCGGTATCTAATTGCAATTTTAATCACTCATTCTGTCCCTCAAAAAAACCCTATAAAGTTGTGTGACATACCATGTTTCTACTAGCCATGATTTCATTTCGTCGCATTTAGATACATTATGTTGTTCTCGATGAAACGAACGGTTTATGAACATTAATCCTCCGTATTTCCTTGCACGAAGTATATCTCAATAATCTAAGAAAAAATTGAGGTTGCAATTCTGAAAAAGTAGGATTACCTTTCATATAATGCTCAGTGACATCTTTCCGATGCTTTATGTAAAAATTAATGTTGAGGCGTAGTGTTTATATGCGTATTTAATGCACAGGGCAAAGAATTTTGGCCCAAATAGAATGACCAGACTTTGGGAGGGTCATGCGCGAGTGCAAAGTCCTTTGACCCGTGCATTAAACACACATATAAACACGATGCCAAAACATTTAACTTTTTTATAAAATGCTTGTGTTAGATTGTTTTAAATGCATACAAAATGATAAAAAACGAGAAAAGTTTACATACATGCTTTCGCTTTTAAAAATTTCACCTCCTGTTGTAAGAATGGATTAAGCCAAATACTCATACTCTTGCATTATGGGAAGTTATGCACGGGTCATAGCAATGCAAATACTCCACATAAATTGTATAACTTGTCTTAGCTGAAAAGAATGATTTTTGTAGCTCCAATTTCAAATGGGTAGAAGGGTAACACAAAAGTAAAGAGGAAGTATAATGATTTCATTTATCTCTAAACCTCAGAGCACTTTTTGTTAGAAATCGAAATGTTAAAAAATTGAACGTTATTTAAAAAACAAATACATAATCATTCGAGGATATTTTGTTAAATAATAACTTCACCCTTTCGTTCAAACCTTTTCGCATTTCAAGTATACCTCTACAAATTCAGAGGTAAAAATTACAAAATTTCAGCGCTTTCTATCATACAATTTAGATACTATTTCAATTTATTTTATTAGATAGATTCTTCAAATTTGGTTTCAAATTTACATGAAAAGCTTTATATTACCTGATTACGGTACCATTAACATATATGATACAATTTTGAGTCGTCTTTATCTTACTCTTATGCCAGTGCATACAATTTGCCGTGCAATTTTGAAATCTATGACACCACATAATGTTTTCAAGTGTCTATAGCAAAGGGTCATGGGAGTCGGCGCTTTTTATGTTACAAAAAGGAGGAACATTTTAGTTCCTTATTTTAGGTCCTCTCCCGGACTGTAATGAGAATAAAGATAACCAATGAGACATTGCAAAATTGGGACTGGTAGTAGAAAACAAATATTGTACACTATTACCTTTGACTGTTCGAAGACACAGATTTCTTATATCTAAACATGATGTTACAAAACATAATTCAATCAGGGGAAATGTGTTCTTTAAGACTATATGATAAGATTAGGTATATAACAGATTTTACCAGTTTTAATCTGGCACAATATATGACATGATTTATTTACAGTAAATATGTTAATCATTATTAGATATGTGGTAGTTTTTTGTGCAACGTTTGGCTTTCTTCATGGTCATGTTTCAGGCATATTAGCCACACTTGATACTTAATTCGAACTTATTTACGAATATACGAGAACAAGTAAAGCCCAATGATAGACTCTCGCCTCAGTAAGATTGTGTATTGAGAACGGGATGAGAACAGTTACGTCACTTCTAATTGTGAACGCAATATCGATGTACTGTCTGTGTGTACAGTCGGGACAGTGACACGTTGTGTGTGTGTGTGTGTGTGTGTGTGTGGAGTTTCATGCGAACTGCACAGTTCATTACGTTACGATTATTTTTTTTCTTTCTCAATGCGTTTGTCAGAACGCGGAAGTTAAATATTAGTATGATAATACTACAATAATAGTCACTAGACGAAAATAACTATATAAAAGCGAAAATTGAAATAAATCATTCTACCAGGGTTCGAACTCACGACTGTTGGTATGAAGAACAACTGAAACCAATCGCCCCAACCAACTGGACTGTAACATGTGTTTAACCTTAATAAGTTTTTAACCAAATACTAGAAAATAAGAGCCAACCAATTGGTTGAAAATTTCACCAATCAATCGATTCGAATGGAATTTTAGATATTGTGTACACATGACGATTTCTCCTCTTTAAACTTTGTGTTTGTGGAATGACTTTTGTCGTACTGACAAATTGCATCTTCTCTCAGGTAAAAATAGTGGATATAAAGGCAACATCTCGTGGAATACTTTGATACCAAAGGAAAACTTTAAAAGGATCTTTCCAAGGATGTAATTTAAGCCTCGTTGTACACTCAAATTTTTTATGATACAACAGTTATTTGTTCAAAATGTTTTAAAACGCTGAACACTCAAATATCCATCGTGTATCCATATAATGGCTATATAGTGTAAGAAACTATCAATACCTTTTTAAGAGTTTATTAAGATGAGAGTGTTGCATTCCTCGGGAATGTAATATTTTCTCATGTATATTGATAATGGATTAGAGTCACTCATCACAGAAAGCAAATGGCGAATTTGTTTCTGAGACTTGCAATGCAGAGTTTCCTTTTCGAACAAATCATATTATTACACTTTAGTAAGCACTTCCCACCACTTATTGATAAATTTGGGGAAGCAGCAGAGCACCAAATAGGCAGCTAATCTGAGGCATTCTATTGTGAGGCTTTTAAATAAAAAGAAAATAAACGAACAAACCAACAAACAGAAGAAAAGGCGAAGGGATACATGAATAAGAATGCGTGAACGCCATCTTTAAATATGTATTTTAATGTTACTAGACCTTTCAACATTTTGTACAATTTCCTTGCCAATGCAACTTTGAACAACGGCAATATTGATATTTTTAACGCTACCCTTCAAAACTGCAAACGGTTGTATTAATTAACAAATGCCCTTCAAATTAATTTTACTGTTGTAATCCATCTTGGGGATAGGTTATCTTTTCCAGATCGCACAAATTCCATTTTGAATTATTTCCTTATCTGAATATTTCAAGAAATTTCATGTTGATTTTCCATTCGAATGCCAAGCAAAATACACAACATTGCAATAATTTCACCATTTTCGTTTGTTTTGCAGCTCCAAGGTGGAATATGTGGTCCATGGGTACCGCCAGAAGGTGACATTTTCACTCATACAGTGTCTGAAGTTGGCAACCTCAACCAGTCGTATTGGAACACGGAGGTAGCGTTGGTTCCCGAAGGCATCACATCTATTATTGCACATATCCGTATCGGCAATCTGCAGGCTGCGATCCATCACATTCTTAAAGTAAAGCCAAGAAGCGGTAAGATAGCTACATTATTTGTATCTTCAATTGTTCATCTTTTATGTATAATTTCTAGTTAAACGACAAAAGGATACTAGTGGTTGTATGAACAAATTTTGTTATAGAATTTGACAAATTTCAGGCTGCGTTTTGTGTTTTTTTTCCCTTAAATTTTTCGTGAACACTCATGAAAAAAATACAGTCAGTTCGGGAGATCTGCAAAATGTTGGAGATCTCCAACTTTTTGAAGATGACTGTTTTGTTTCTCAATTTACTTGAATCCATTATCAACGCAATATCCCTTTAATCTTCATGTAAATAAACCAAGTAGACTAGTAGGTGGTCTCCTTCATTGTATCCACTTAATTGCAACAAAGGATTCATGTTAAGGTCAGGATTTTCCCTGCGTCGAATTTTTCGAAATCTAAACGGTGAAATTTCTTGAAGCAACACATTTTTGGCTTACTTAATCTTAAATTAACAACAAAACTAAACCTCATATCCCACGTGGTACCGAAGCCTCAAACACAATTCCCAACCGTTTTAAATTTGACCCATTGCACTAAGTCAATGGGAGAGCATATGGACATTGTTGGTAATAACGCGTAATGGCGGCCTCCATAGCTTTCTTGGAGATATTTCATCCTACCGTTTTGAAAATCTCCGTGACTGCTGGTGTACGTTCTTTAGTGTCTCTCATCTCCCCCATTAGAATTGTTGTAACCAAATGAAAAATCGATTTTTACAAACTAACGCTGCATCCCTTCTGGAACAACCTGTTAAAATGTTTATGTTAGGTAGACATGACCTGTACATTTAATGAACAACACGTTTTTTCTTTGACTTGACGTCATGTTTAAGTCGTATTTAATAAAACTCAGTGTGTAATATCGTTGTTCCCTTTTCGATCATATCTTTTTCTCACCATGCTGTCAAGAGGAAACGAGCTTCATGAATCGGACGGAATAAATCTCGTACTGTTATAATTAAAATTAAATCGGAGTAAGTGAAGTCTATTGGAGAGTGTACTTTTGAAATGCTACTGTGTACCAAAGAGCTTATGTAGAAGCTCTTTGCGTGTACGTATGCAGTTACGAAAAACAATTATGAAAATCCAAGGTTTCTGGACACTGTGGCAAAATCAACATCATTTTGACATCTGTTAAAGCCATTAAAAAGCAAAAATTTCAATAATTAACAATAACCATTATCTGGTCAAATTTTCAATTCAAAGCAAATTTGATGAAACACAGAGACATCAAAAATAGCAGAGTATTGAACAAATTTGATTTACTGACTTTAATGCTTCCGTAGTATTCATCTTTCTTTGTGAACGATACTTACTGATCTTGACGATGAGTATTTCAGTCATAACTATATTTAAGCATTTTGAAATTTACTTATCAAGATGAAAATGGTTCTCATTAATAAACTTTTCAACTCGAAAACTCCGGTAGTAAAGGAATATATTAGGGAAAGTTAACATCATCGACTAAGAAATTAAGTTGGCACGTGGCAAAGTATGCTTATATACCTACTGTGTGTTCTATGAACCCCTTTAAGGTAGTAGATAAAGACAAAACTTTGCAATCTTATATTTAATTCCGCATGATAGATTCCAAGATTGCACCTCAGATTTTGTAACTTGTCTAAAGCGTGCTTTATATTTCATTTATCTGTTTATGTAAGAATGTAATCCGATAGCCCTCTCTGTCTTTTACGCCCTCAACATCCGTCATAAATCAAATTAATTCAAGAGCAGGTCATCGGATGAGTAATCTAAATGTCTGTATATTTGGATTACCCCTCTCTAGATTACAATGACGAAACTGCTATTGATTTGTAGTTCATGTGAACATGAACTATATGTGTTATTATTAGCTTTACTATCATTGTTAAATGAATTCCACATGATGGATTCGGAGATTTCGAACTGCACCTCAGATTGTGTAACGTGTCCAAAGCGTGAATTATATTTCATCTGTGTAATCATGAAATTCGATAACCCTCTCTCTGTCACGCCCTTAGTAGTAATCAAAGTAATTCTAGAGTAGGTCATTGAAGGAGTAACGCTTAATATCTGTGTATTTGGGTTATCCTTATCTAGATTACCTGATTACAATGACGAAATTGATTTTGATTTGTAGTTCATGTGGACATAAACTGCATGTGTTATTATTAGCTTTACTATCATTGTTAAAATAGTAAATTATTCGACGCATCGATCTCCGTTAGTCCATGGAGGTAAAATGGGTACACTTTCAAATTGTCATAAAATAAAGCGGGAGTCAATTTTCATTCAAGGATCAGTGGCCGAGCAAGTTCATCTTATATGAAAGGACTTCAAAAAAAAAACTTGTGTAGAAAGCATTCAAATTTCTTCTTCAGGAGATATTTACGTTTGAAGTTCTGAACCATTTAGGCAGAAACGACTAAAATTAGACTAAATTTTGATGTTACATGCTAAGATTCCTCAAATTCTTTATGTATTCTATCAGATTTTTCCTGCGATTCTGTGGCTTATAAACCATTGAATATGTCAGGAAAATGTAAAACAAAATCTAGTAACGATAATTATAGGAAAAATAATTCAAATAGTTAAAAAGTTACATACGATTTTCTTTAAAATACTTTAACAATTGTTAAGAATGTGAGGATGTAGGCCGCAACCCTCCGTAGTAGACTTATTTTACCAGTCATTTATACATATATAATGCAGAGCTATAAACTTGAATATCTCCTAAGTGGAATAAAATATTGAAGTAGTTTCTTCCCCATTTTGCTTATATTAAAGTCCTCTTTCATATTAGATAAGCTTGGGTGACTACCAAAGTAATACTAAATATCTATACTGTGCCGCCCACTCGCTGGATTGAGCAGAGGGCATTTCCAACGCTTGTTAAATCTGAACAATATAGTTCAGTGTCACACTGCGTAGTCAGTGTTCTTATTTACCATAATGTAAACTGTGAAATAAATGTTGCGAGTAATTAACTCTGTAATCAGGTCATATCGTTAATAAATGTTGCGAGTAACTCACTCTGTAATCAGGTCATATATCGTTAATAAATGTTGCGAGTAACTAACTCTGTAATCAGGTCATATTTAGTTAATAAATGTTGCGAGTAACTAACTCTGTAATCAGGTCATATATCGTTAATAAATCAGCTATGTATCTGCTATTTCTATAATATCTCATTGAGCACATTCGTTAAAGGTGGGTCAGGCGTCGTTTACATTTTGTTCAGACTTTTAGGATGCTGTGTGTAAGTTTGTTCAAAACATAACTTGACTCACACGAGTATAACGCTTGCACACCATATTTTACTAAGCATTTTATTGAAAGAACTTGAATAAGTACTTAAATTCACCTATGTAGGTCTAGGATGCTAGAATTCATTCACATATAACTGGTGAGGATGAAGACGCTGAAAATGTGGGTGGCTGGTATCTACATTTAACGATTTGAGCATATAGATCTGTTGGTATTACCAAAAGTGCACCACCAATAAAGCGGCTCTGTATTCTGTTTACTTGTCTACAGAAAATGAAAATGGCCGGTCTAAATTTGTCTGTACAAGTAATATGATTTGCTAAAACAGCTGCTGTAGATATAAAGGCCTATATGTAGCTGCCACATCTATATAATATCAAATACATATGCCTTTAAATTTTAATCGCTATTATAAATGATGTTCAGCTGCCGATGGAAAATACATATTCCCAAAATGTTGTTAAATATCAAGTGTAAAGGTCCAAAAAGGTTCGTAACATTTCCAGTTATGCACTGTCTTTGGCATGAAGAACTTGAAGCAGAACTGAAAGCAGACGAATTAATCAGATGGTCTTTTGACAACTTTATCCCCGAGATATCGAATGTGTTGAAAAAGGCGCCAAAGTTACCACTGATATAAAAGTCATAGGTTATTCAACTAAATCAGTACTCTATGGACATTTTTATTTGCACTTGTATCTTGTTTACCTCTTTTTTAATCACAAAGAATTACAATTGCTTTAGTCTCCCAAGGGATGGGCCTATGCCTTGTTTATAGACTTTTTGCATTTAATATATGGAGATACAACAGTATTTTTATTTCGAAGATTATCAATGGATAAAGATTTCTAGGTAAAAAGTCGGTATTATAAGTTTATTCATTTGCATTGCCTGTAGAAATGTGTATCTAATTGAGAAGATCACTGATCGGGCATTAGCGGGACGCAGTCCAAGTTATCAGTAAAATATCTTACCAAGATAACGGTGAATCACAAAAAAAGAAGTTTCGAGATAGTCACGTACTTCAGTAGTTGCACTCGTTACAGATTTGTGGACAATTTGGGAACATGTTTGGGGACATGTCAGGCTGAAAAACATGAACATATAGCAAATTATCTCATCTATTAGGCGATACTTTGCAGGTTGCAGTATTATGCAAATTATGTCATATTTTATTTTTCTGTTCTGAAATCATGTACCACAATTGCTCCATGACAAGGCCGATTGCGACGAAAATATCTCCATGCAGGCCATGTCTGCAATCAACATGGTTGAGAAGACTCAAGTCGTTTCCATCGACCGAATTTAAGCAAACAATTTAACTAACATTATTTAAGCGGTTTTCCTTTTCATACATCACAACTTTTGCCTATGTCAAAATGTCCTCAAACCTTGGTTAGCCCATAACTCGAAAAATAATTCCATTATGCCATTTTCAAAATGTAAGTATTCTTTTTCTCCGAAATGAATGTCTTTTTAGAGAAATGCAAAAAGAAACTTTGGGTTACTCTTCCTGATTTTCTGACTTGCTGCTCACTTGTTATAAACATTTATTAAATGAAGTTGATACACGCCTTCAAATCATCCTTAGAGTTATTGGAAGTAATGTTACAAGTCCATGTTTTTGGACAGATCGTCCATTCTTGCTTCAAGGCAGTTCACAGAGGCGAATTGTTTAGTTTTCCCTGGGCAGCTCTCGATCTTCAAGATTTTGGAAATGTTTAAAGCATAGCGGAAGCTAAATAAGCGTGTTACACACCGGGGAAGCTTGTGCATTTTAAAGTTGTGAGGGGTAAAAAAATGCCCACTGGATCAGATCGTTAATATGTGAACCCTTTTTGAACATTCGTTCGGTGCTTTTTGCTACCGTAGCGCGTGTCAAAAAGAAAGCATCCTTTGCATCATATGACGGTTAGAATGCGACCTATCTGTTAGTTTGCATTTGTAGATAGATCTCATTGTGGAAAATACGGTTAAACCATTTACTTCTTTATTTTGCTTAAACTGTTTACGCAACAAATTTGTATTGATAAAGGCTGGATCTATCAATATAGCGAGACAGTGCTTGGGTAATGTTTGAACCAGTTTTCATAACCTGCAAATAACTGAAAAATGAAAGATTTTCAACTATTTTGTAATACCAAGGAAATTTTTCACTGACAGTTCTATATTCAATATTAAAGGTAAGTATACCAATATTTTTGCAAAAAATGTTAGCCTTAGAAAAATAGACTGCGTTAATAATTTTTAAACAAATGCACGCGTCATTTGTGTTCTTTTACTATTGTAGACACTCCTGTCTAGGAGAATATACTAAAGGAATTTACAAATTTATTCTTTTATCGTCAGATCGTTGTCATGTTTTAGAAATACAATTACACTGCAATACACTCAAAGTTTGTCATTATTTTCAAAAGCTCTAAAACTGTTTTCATAATGCACCCTTTTGAATTGTACAATTGATTAAACGTATGCGTATATCTTATCAAAATTTGTTTGGAGAATCGATTCACCTGTAAATTTGGCAATTACATGAAGAACTTTCCATTCTAGCTATCAGCATCGAGAAAAAAGATTTGACTTATTGCAACACCAAATTAGCTGCAAATGGAAATCTCATTCCCGGTGGCCAGATTAATCATCTAACTAGGAAATAAATGAGAACTAGGTAAATAAGTTGGACAACCGAAAAATTAGGACAAAGTATATTGAACAATTGTACAAGTAATCACAACGGACATTGAAACTTGACTTGTTGACGTCAAACCCACAGCAAGAAAAAGTAAATTAATACAATTGTCAATGATATCGTTCTGCTTCTGGTTTTTCATTGGTGAGCCGTCTTAGTCAGACCAGATAGGTGATATCATCTTACTCAAAGCAATGACCATTATATATAGGCCAGGGTAAATTTGTTTGGAAAAATTCATCGAAGGTAGATGGCAATTGGAATGGAAGTGAGATTTCTTGCGGTTGGTGTTATTTTGATGATGCTGTATGTTGTATGGTATACGTACTACATGTAAGACAATCTTCTTGCCTTCTATAAATGTTAATGCAAAACGGGTGGTCAAAATGTGTAAACACATTGTTTTGGTATTTGGAAATAAAGAATGCTCACGATTAGTAAACGTTCAACTTTGATGGAGCTATCATATCTTGTTCGTGTAATTTCCAACTGAATATTAATTCATCAATGACATAATTTAATTACAGAAGTCATGGAATTAATCAACATGGTATTATGATAGTTATTTACAGTAATTGACTGCTTAGCGTTCGCTGTTAAAAACTTTAAAGAAATCAAATACACAAAACCTATCAAATGGGAATATTGCATATCCAGGTGGGTTTACAGATATTCAGCTCGTTTTGTTATAAACAAAATTCTGGGTATAGATAAGTCAGGTTACAAATGACATTGAAGCGATGTTTATCTTGATATTGGAATTGAGAGATTGTTCTATGTATAATTATGTAACTTCTTCATCGGAATTGTTACGAAAATCTCATCACAGGGATTAGAATGAATCTTTTATTTTTGCTCTTGTCTTTCAGTGTGTGGTAATGGTGAGTGCGAAGATCTCGAAGGTGAGGACTGTAGTGTTTGTCCAGCGGATTGTGGAAGATGTCCTCTCTCACTAATTGTGAAGGCTGCCATTATCTGTGCTTGCCTGGTAGTATTATTAAGCTTCTGCAGCATTGTTGCCGTAAGTAACATGAAAGTTTGGAATTTTTACAGTGCTATGTCATAACCTCATTTTATGAATGCTGTATTGATTAAGTTTTATTGTTTTCCAGATATAATAAGCTTTAATTAATTCGAATATTCTTCCCATGCTGTACTTTTTAATCAAACCGATGTTGCAATTAATCCTGCAGTTCTCGGATAGCTAGTAAAAACATTGATTTACTTTACAAAAAAAAAAGGGGGAGAAAAATGGCAAAATATCTCATACTAACACAGTTTAACAGAGCTATATTTTTCCCACATCAGGAAGCCTCCAAGCTGTTAGTTTCTAAGCATAAAATCAACTGTCGTAAATTTCATTCTTGTGTATGATGAAAAATTTACGACTTTCTGTCGGGTAAATAACGATGATATATGGCTAAGGAAAAAAGGTTACGCGAGACTTTCGGCAAGGAAAGCCTGTTTTGCGTAAATCATAATCATTGCCATTTTTTTTGGTGATGTTCAGAATGACGAACAATTTATTACAAAGCTTACATTGTAAGGAAATTTTGATTGAAAATTGCATCGGAGAAAGCGATTATAGTGCATGCTGGGACAGGAGTTTATAATTGAGACAATTACCAATAAAATGTACTTCATAGATGTCTTCGTTATTCGTAAATTACCTTTTAACTTTTGCACAAATTTTCAGATACAATGTGTAATTTGGCAAGTACTAATTCGCTATCATTAAGTACTAATCAAGTACTAATCAAGTACTAATCAAGTACTAATCAAGTACTAATTCGTTATCATTAAGTACTAATAAAGTACTAATTCGCTATCATTAAAGGTATGATTTTTTAAAACATCGAGAAACTTCATTAGCAGCTTGATTTTAACTAAAAATGCTCTGAAGTTTGTATTCATTAAAACAATATTTTGAAGTGTTCTTTCCTCTAATCTTTAACCACATAACCTGCATTAACATATGATTTTTAAAGAATTCTTCCCGTGAATTTTCATTTTATATGCATGATAATAAAATACTATGAAAGAAACAACTGAGGGGAATATCATGTTGATATCGTTTTCCGCATGAGTGGATTGAAAAGTGACCTTACTCTGCGCAGTGTAGTGTCTTAAAGGCAAATCCAACACATTTGTTTGTATTTCTTTGAAAATTAATTGGCTCTACCTAAATTACCGGATGCAGTTCTTGCTAATTTATTTAGAGGGGTATAACATACACTTTATAAGACTCATGCTTTGCCCATTTGCTTATGAACCTTTTACACACCAAATAAATGAAAAACATTATTTTGGTTTTATAGAATAACATCACATTTCACACTGCGAGGTCACTTTTCAACACAGGCACGCAATTTTTGAAAAATGGAATATTTTTTTAACATTTTCGTTCGCATATGCCAGTACAAGAGAGGTTATTCAGGGGATACCATTACATGCATTATGCATGTTTTAGGTTGCTTTGTTTTCATTTATTCATGGAATATTGTAGACTCATTGGAAAGTACATTTTAACTTCTGACTATTTTGAAGCAAAATACAATTTTTTGAGGCAATTCGATTTCCAAAGCCTACGCCACAGTTGTTGGCGCTGTTTTTAATTGCAATGTTGCTATCAGCTACGCTTGTATTAAAGGATTTGCATCGCATCCTGACATTTCCATATATATTTTGTATTTCATTGGCTGCTTGTGAATTACAACATTTTAGACATGTACATGTCCATAGGGTATTTCGACAGTCTAGTAAAGTAACTGGGGGTTTTGTTTGCATGAACAATAGTTTCAACTAGTAAAACTGTTAGTTACTAAAATGCATGTTAAGAAATGTATGGTGTGACTTCACTCTTCACCAGTTGTTTTTATATATATTCGTGACAGAATCAGTTTTCAGTATATTCTGAACAGAACAACAGACACGATTCTTGAACACGTCTACTAATTCGTTTCCTTTAAAAGTATATTCCTCTGGAATTTCTTTGTATTATATTTGATAGAGGACAATAAAAGAAATAGATTAATGAAGAAAAAAAAAAAGTTAATACTCATACAAGAAGGTATTGAATTTTAAAGATTCCTCTAGACTAAGGAGATTGTTGGTCTGAGTTTAGGTAGTCATCATTATAATGTCCTCACAGTACGTCCTATACTATTCTTGATGTATTTCTTTGAAAACTAATTTCGTATTTGGAAATGATTAAGAATATTTTTTATTTGAAAATTATTAAGAATAGTGAAGAATAAAATTTACAATAATGTTTTCCAGTCTGTTCTTGTTACTTATATTTGAATTATGAAAAATTGCTGATTAATTTTTAAAGAAATGCATAAAGATTAGTACAGGAACTGCTGTGATAATATCATAATAATGACTGAGACTCAGTACAAAAGTTATATTTATGCGGGCAAGAAAAATCTTTAAAGTTCAATTAACTTCTAGGAAAGAGATATTAACATAGTTGTTTTACCAATCCGTTTCTTAAATTTTTCTCTATCACATACATAAAAATGAAATTCTATGGGAATATTCATTTAACTGTTGTATTTCATCTCTCATAGAGAATTTTCTTTCAGGGATTTGCATAAATATAATTTATTATTCTTATATATACTCTACATCGATTCTGCATAATTTAACGACACGATACTGGAGAAGTTCACTCTTTCGGGCATTCAAAATGAAAAGTTCACTCTTTCAGGCATTCAAAATGGGTAATCGTCAAATATTCATAAAAACAACCTTCCGTATCCGATATTTTAAACATCCCTTCTCTAATAAGCGCCCACCCAACTATTTTTGACTGATAACAAATTTGATTAAAATTCTCAAGTTTTGTTCCATTTCTTGCTAATTTTTGTGTTATTGTGGGGCTAGCATATAACCAGTTCCCATAGGGCAGTTCGAATAGCACACTACTCGCATTATTCGCCGCCCCGAGCATGGGTGCTTATTAGGAAGGAACTTCGGGCCTTAAAAATGGTGCAATTTTATTTTCGTAAGCGCAGCGGGCGCTTATTACGTCATATACGGTATTCACACAAAAAAAAAAAAAAAAAAAAGGTTGATGACTTTAAGTGAACATGAGTCATTTCGTAACCTATATGTGACTTTCGCTTTCCTCTAAATATTCTGGAAACGGAAGTCTAATACTTACTGTCCTCCAAATGTTTTATATTGATGGAAGTGATCATCGTGCTCAATGACATCGCCTCTTACATTTCGGGACTTCTAAGTAAACTTGCTAAACCGTTAAGCATGCCTTTGACATTTGTTAATCACTGACATTGATTTTCCGCCTTCTTCCCTGTTTAAACAGTATTTTTACTGGCGTCAAGAAAAACTCTTCTGGGACGAAAGCTGGATTATCAATTTCGAGGATATTAAACCAGGTAATGTTTACAACTCTGTACTCGTTTTCACGATTATGCTTGTTGGTGTGAAATGTTTCTTGTCTTACAAGAAAGAGATATTACAAAAGCGATATGTAGAGCTTCTTTACCTTTCATATATTTTCCTGTATAACAGCTTAATGATAGCATTACACAGCTTCTTCGCCTTACCTACTGTAGCTTTCTGTTTATAAAAGCTTATTTACGAGCATTAGTCCATAAAGACAAAGAAGGTACTAATGAGGCATACATATGATTTAGATCATACAGCAATATCTATATGGGACGGTTTTAGATGAGCAATCAAGGATCTAAGTTTCTTTTCCGTGAACGGTGTGTTCTGTAAGAAAAGGTTGCGCATTACTCAGTTTTAAGTGAAAGTTCATAGGAGTATAGATCATCATATGACATCACATCACTTTAATTTTGCGTCCATTGTGTAAGAAAAATTTGTTTTACAGCTTCGTTATATGCTGTATTTTTCTAAACTTACTGGAAACAGAAATTCCAAACCTGTGCATGGTGCACCCAACATTTCCTTGTAATCAAAGAAATATTGATTCCATGATTTTTCTTAAAAAATCCTTTAGGATCTGAATAAAGCGAATATTATTTTGTAGAAAAAATTTCAAATGTAACTTCAACTGACCAAGTACCACGTGGTACTATACATCCCCATACGTCTTTACAATGTACATGTTTTCTTTACAAATAGTTCGATCTTGCAAACTGATATTTGACATTGAATGGGAGAACATATTGCATTCAGCATTACAGTCTGACAGTATGGAGTCAACCCTTTAAACCAAATATACTTTCTCATTATATTCATGCATATCAGCCGTTTGTGTTGTAGGATACATATCACGATATGAAATGGTTAACACGCAGTGGTTTAACGCCCGGGGCCCTTGCCAGCTAAAGCGAACTCTAGGACCTCCAACTGGCCCCCAGCTTACGTTAAAGTTCGCTTCGCTCGCAAAAATGGGTCTCCAGTCCACCCGTCACGCCACTGCAAACATGTAATTATTTTCCAAAATATAATACTTTCATTTGAAAAATCCACCCAATATAATACTACCATCGATGGCATATATTTCTTGCTTTGTTTGATGCTCATGCTTTGCCTTGTATTTGTAAAGCTTTTAATACTCACAGCTTTAAAGTATTGTGTCATGAAGTTCAAACGTCAATCTTAAGTTAGTTCAGACAATTTAGTTACCTGTAGATTTCTTGATATTCAATATACCAATGAATTGAGTTTTCCGACATTTTGTAAGTCGGAAAAGGGTTGGTACGCAAATTACCAAACTAACATTTTTTAACTTGTGTACTTTCTTTCACTGTTTAGGTCATATTGGTGCAGGTGCTTTGTCTATGTGAAAACATAGGCGAGCATCAGATTTTACTACTTAGAGCAACGCCCCCCTCCCTCCCCCTCCCCTTCTTATTCCTCCCCCACTGCAACGGACGATTACGTATAGTGTTAATCTTTAAGTAATCCGATATTAAAAAGTATGGATCATTGGTACTTCCAAACCCAATCAGCTGCTAGTGGAATCTATTACTTTCATGTTGTTTTGAATATAGAAAATAACTGTTCTTATTACATACACGCTCTCAAATCTTGGAAAAACTAATGCCAGGATCCCAAATGTTTATACAAGTATTTGTTTCTCTTCGCCTATGTAACAGATTGGAGTAGTTCAAAAACTTTCTCTTTTTTTCTTACATGGTCGTTTGGAAAGATTTTACATGTTTCAAAGTTAGGTTTTTAACAGTTTCTTTGGAAACGAGTGACGAGATAACAGTTGCTATGGGAGTGGTTTGAATATCATCTCTCGATAAGCTAAACTGTCGTGGTAGTTAATTAAAGCAGGCCGAAGTGGGCTAATATGTCATTAGTATAATAGTTTCACTGAAAGATGTCAGATACCAAAATTGGGTTAGTTTATGTTCATTTATATAGGTAAACATGTTAACAGGATAAAGAGGGAGAAATTCACTGAAGCTGGAGGTAATGATAGTAGGATTTGGGAAACAAGAAATAAACCCCGTCTAATGTTTCTCTTTACACGAATTCAATCTCACGGAAGTCCAAAGAGGTTGACAAATGAACAATTTGATTTAAGTGTGCATCTGAGATATAGACTTACTCAAATCTCATATATTAGTTTTAGCTGATTGATATTTGTTATTAAAATAAACTTCATATCAACGTACGAGCTTTCTATTTATTCGCAAAGGTGTTGTTTGAGATGGCAACCGTTGCTGCTATACTTATCGTTGTGTGTTTAGGATTTATTCATCTTGGGGAGAATCAAACTTGAAAAATAAAAACTCAAATGACCCAACTAAAAATGCTCTTAAAAGTGTGTATCATCTTAAATTCTCTCAAACAATTATTCTTTGGAAATGACTGGGTGGTACAGGATCCGTATGTCACCCTGCGCTATTGTTTATGATGATATTTAACAGTCGTCTTTCAAAACAAAGCCAGACAGGAATGATAATTCTCTTATCAAAATTTAAGTACTGGGGCTTTTGCCGTCATTGTAGATGCTGAACATCTGTATTCAATTGTTTATTCTTTGTTATACGTTTAACATGCAATCATTAAAGGGCCTTAAGTTCCTATTACCAGTTCCTATTACTATCCTTGCCGTAAATTCCCCAATACTCGGAAAATTTGTTCAGATTCTAATTTGCAAAATAGACAGTCAGGGAGAATTCTGGACTTTTGGTATAATAAGAAAATACACAGCTTCGTATTCATTAAGATCCATGGAGGCCGCCATTTTAACTTGTGATAACGTTATATCAATGGGTTTTTTACTAAGAGAACGGTAGCATTTGTGTAATGTAACGTATGATGCATGTATACGGTATCAGCGATGACTAAGCCAACACAGAATCATGTGTCGAGAGGGTTGTTCAAAAGGTCAACAACCTGTCAATGGAAGTCTTTTGTTATTTTATCGCGAATTCCACCATGAAAGTAAAAAGTCCGCAGTCAAATCTAATGAATATTCATTTGATATCCGTTTTTCCTTTCAGAAATAACTCCCGTGTTCTCATTAAGAATCTCTACTGACTTAACGTTATTACTATAGTTAAAATGGCGACCTCCATGTATCTTAATAAATACGAAGCTCCAAATTTTGGTGTATTTATTATTACACCAAAAGTCTAGGATTCTTCCCTACTGATAGAAGCTCAGTATGTTTTTGTGGTAATCCTCATGAGAGCAATCGGTCTTAGTACAGTTCAGTTGTACCAACCATCTTGGGAAAAAGGATCACAACATTTTCCTTCAAAATGTCCGACTTTTGCAAAAACAAATTCAGAGAAAGGGATGTGGGGGAGGTGAGGAGGGGGAAGGGGGTGTAGTCTATTTGGAATTGGAATACTGTGGGATTGAAAGACAAAATCAGTAAATCACCAGCAACTCCAATATCATTTCAATAGGACCGAAAAGTGGTGCTGATAATTCAATACAGTTCATCCCATATTGTAACTTTAGTAGTTTTTTAGCATTTCGTTGTTTAGTCATTCAAGAACCTAGTTCGTTATTAGATGGAAATTATTACTTAATTTGATAAACTCTTATAACATATATTAATTGTAACTTTCATACCTAATAGTATGTTATCGGTTTCGAAACTAATAGTTTAATATTTCGTTGTTTAGTAATTCAAGAACTTATACTCTAAAAAAAGAATGGTCAAATTTTACCACAATATGGTCAAAATTTGATTAAGTGAGGAGTGACTTATGCACCGAACCATATGTGGTCAAATTTGACCATTAACACTTGGGTAATTTGTTGATCACTACAGCTTGGTCAAATCTTCTCACTATTTTGTGGTCAAATTGACCACAAAATGGCTCCAGTTGACTAAATCCTAGGTCAAATTGAAATCCTGTTATACAAAAAAAAAATATATATATATATATATATATATATATATATATATATATATATATATATATATATATATATATATATATATATATATATATATATATATATATATATATATATATATATATATATATATATATATATATATATATATATATATATATATATATATATATATATATATATATATATATATATATATATATATATATATATATAATTATATTAAAAACCCAGTTACAACACAATGTTTCAGTTTGGAATTGTTTAATTTCATAACATTTCTGGGCAACCGTTAATGATACAACAATGGTTTCCTCTATTATACAGATAACAGAGAAATGAAAATATTACTGCATTTACTATAAAAGATGTGCAATTTAAAATCTTCTGAGTACTCCATTAAACCTGAAATTCAAGGCACACGAACATGTCAAGTTGTCAGCATTGGAAATGATTAGTAACTTTTAGATTGATTTCTGGTGATGATTTTTCTTTAACAAATAAGTTGATTGGACTGTTAAGGAAACCTAAATCAACTATGTCCAACTAGCCATGATTCAAACATGATTTAACTATGATTCAAACATCAAAACAAAATTTGTATTCCAACTTAACTTATAATTTGTTTATGAAGTCTTGTGAAACTATCTTTAAAATGCGGTAAAAAAATCATGTACAAACATAAATCGTTGCAATACACTGGCCTCAAGTTAAAACATATTGGTATTCCATTAATTTTAATAGATTTTAGAAGTTTTTTAATATTTCCTCTACACGTTGAGATGTCCACACAACAACAACAATTTTCAAATTATAAGTTAGGCTACTCTCATGTATAAAATTGTCTGTTGTAAAACTGTCACATCTCTTCAGGCCAAGCGCGAGCAAGTGCCAGACTTTGTACTTTTTTTATTTTTTTAATATTTTTTTTTTATGACGTATCAAACTAATCAGTATCTTCCTACAAAGACAATTAAGTTTTTCGACAATTGACATCACATTCTAAGAAAGACTTCATTTTTTTGTGAAATTGTACCTCATTTATAAAATTGTCTGTTGTAAAACTGTCATATCGTTTCAGGCCAAGCGCGAGCAAGTGCCAGACTTTGTACTTTATATTTATTTATTATTATTATTAAAAACAAATTATAACGCATTAAACTAGTCAGTATTTTCCTAAAAAGACAATTAAGTTTTTTGGCAAGTGACATCACATTCTTAGAAAGCCTTCATTTTCTGTGAAATTGTAACCTTAAAAAAGAAAACTGCCTGGACACGTACATAACAATTTCTATGTGATTAAATGAAGATACACAAATCTCAGCAGTTCAGTTTTTATAATTTCCAAGCTAACACTTTTAGTTCTGGAATAACAGATAATAAATGTTTGGAATTGATTTTGTACTCATGACACCATTTGACTGTCATAAACATTAAAATTGTTTCAAATAACCGAGAGAGCCGTGCATGGCAGAGGATAAAAACAAATGATATGTGGATCTCCCTGGTCATACATGCAACCTTACGTACAAATTTGCATATTAAGATTAAAAGATCTTTAAGGTCTATGGATGCATAGCAATTTGTATACTGATTAGAATAGCTTATCACATCAGTTTTTGGTAATTTTGAAAACAGCACAAAGTTTTGGAGGTTTTTTTTCTTCACTACATGGAAACAGTCTTGCTGTCCGCTAAGTCCAACATCACACAATCTTTGTGTAAATCTTTCAGTTTATTTCCCGCTTTACTGTCCATTTAAATTATTAGAAGCCTATTTCTGCAAAGGATTCGATTGAAGGTTTGGTAAGCAATCAAACTGGCATCCAAAATAAGAAAAATCACAGAAAATAATCTGTAAAATTAAAAATGAAAGCATAATATCTCATGTCTGCATGCAATTTATTGTAAATTAAGCAGAGTTTTTGTTGGAAACTTAGGGCATAGATAACAGTAAACCAAGATGGCAGGAAAAAACAAAATGGTTACCAAAATAAGAAAAATAAGAAATAATCTGTAAAATTAAAAATGATAGCATAACATTTCATGTCTGCATGAAATTAAATGTAAATTAAGCAGCGTTTATGTTGGATACTTAGGGCATGGATAACAGTGAACCAAGATGGCGGGAAAAACAAAATGGCTGCCAAAAAGAAGGAAAGTAAGTACCCTTCTTTCCAACAGCATTCAGCCATTCTTGTCTTTTATCTGGATCCACTTGATTGAGTTTCTATGTGGTCCTCTTAACCACAAAGTTGCCACTTTTAAACTCTTGTTCAATACATTCAGGTAGTTGATGCATCTCATTGATATATATTGTTCCCCAGCGAGCATACTTAATGTGATTATATCTGAAGAAAAATGGAAGCATGGATTTAAATGCACTCAGGTGAAGTTCACAGTTACTATCTCTCTGTGCCCGAGGAAAATTTAGGGGAATTTGGACCATCTCCATGTTACTCCACCAAAGTTGAAAATTCGCATTAGTCTTAGAATCAACGAATGTTTTGAATTCATGTTGAAATCTTCTGATTCCTGAAATGCTACAAATTTCTCGAAGTTATGGGTGTTATTGATGTCTGTCATCTCAACAGCTCTTGCGACATCTGTGACTTAAGTTGTGGTAGCAGAAACCGCCACATACCTTATAGTGATATTTTATGAGCTTTGATACCTCTTAAGTATGTCTTGCCAGCCAGGACCTGTTCTGCATCATTTGGCCCAAGAAGTTTACTCTCGACTCCACACATCCGAAAGCCCAGAGAGCTGAATGTGTTTGTCAATCACCTTCAGGAAGTTCGTTGCAGTATGAAGACCACCAAGTCTAAGAATAAAACAATCTTGGAATTCCTCCTTTGCCCACGTAAGATCTCCATCAGCTTACTGAACAAAGCTTCATCCACAGTAATAACAACATACTTTTGCCCAATACTTTGTGTCACTTGCCTGCAGCGAAGCACCACTGTATTTACGGTATCCAGTTCATGTGCTTGAACAATTGGCATGATAGCTATAGACGTCAAGTATGGGTTGACAGAACCATTAAAGTTGGTCCATTCTATTCTAGGTCCTTCTTGATGTTGCCGTTGTAAGAAGAATGCCATGTCCTTGCTCTTGCATGTTTTGTTGATGGCTCATTAATTGCAGGTGTAGCAAACCACTCTAACTTTGTCTTTTCAGTTGATGTAGGCTCTGTCTTCCTTCAGTTATATTAGCTGGTAATACATCTTGCAAAATTTGGGGCACATCAAGAGTTGTTCTTTTAGAGGGCTCTAAACTACCTAATCCAGCTCCTTTTTGTGGACCTCTTTTAGCTTTCCTGAAAATGGATCAAGGACGTTTCACAAAAATTGAAGGAAATTTCCCGAAAAATAATGATTTTTTTTTAAATGAAGACAATTTCCCCAAAATAAAAGTTTTACAAAATTTGAAGACAATTTCCCCAAAATTGATGGAAATTTTGCTAGAATTGATGCAAATTTACTGAAAATGAAAAAGATATGATGAAAGTGAAATTTACGAAAATTGATGGAAATTTCTTCAAAATAAAGACAATTTCACGAAAATTAAGGAAATTTCACAAGGGTTGATGCACATTTCCCGAGAACAAAAAAGATATCCTGAAAATAATGGAAATTGCCCGAAAATTGAAGCAAATTTCGTGAAAACTGAAAATAAATCCCGAAAATGAAGATCATTGAAGCAATTTCCACAAAATTGAAGGTAATTTCTCGAAAATTAAAGATTTTCGGAAGAAAAGATACTATGATAGAATCTGACTCTTCAAAATCAATTTGTAAGACCTTGTCATACTGCAGATATGGTTTTCACTTGACGGGCTGCTCACTCCTACCACTTTTAGTATGAGTGCCCCCCCCCCCACCCTCCTTTCTCCTCTCCAGCATCTTGTGTTACCCACTACATAGCTATAAATCCTCTGTAAGTCTGCATGACTTGAAATGGCCTTAATGACATACACACTTTTCCAACATCAAAAGCGAGGAGGATAATATGTGGCATGTGCAATTGTAAATATATATATATATATATATATATATATATATATATATATATATATATATATATATATATATATATATATATATATATATATATATATATATATATTATATATATATATATATATATATATATATATATATATATATATATATATATATATATATATATATATATATATATATATATATATATATATATATATATATATATATATATATGTATATATATTATATATATTTTAACATGTGTTTAATGCCTAGCGTGATTAGTCTGCAAATTCCAAATTGTTGTTGACATAACCCAATACCAAATGATTGTCGGTGCCTCTGGAATGCCTGTAAATATATGAATAAACATGGATAAATGAACAAGTACTGTGCTGTATCATGATTAAATACTCTCCTGGTGCTTGTATATATACATTTCTGCTATAAAATCCTTAAAAAAATATTCCCATAGATTTTGATTGTTTTCATATATGATAAAGAATTCTTTTTAGAAACAAAGTGGTAAAAAAAAACTATGTTATGTCTTTATCCGTTTAAAAGTTACGAATTTTTAAAGTTTTTTCGAATTTGGACAAAAAGTGACTGATTGGCAACATCTGTGATGTCATAGAGACAATTTCAACTAAACGTCTTTCGTATTTTTTTAAAAATGATTTGGATTTTTTTCTCATTAAAAATGTGATATACACCAAGAAAAAACTAAATGTATTCTTGTTAATTAAATATTCTACCCTATCTCTTTAATGAAGCAAAAATGCTGTTCGATAATATAAAAAAGGTGTGATTAAATTTATAAGAAATACATAAGAACTGTGCTGGATTTGCCTTGATGACATCACCAAGCTGAAGGACATGAATGAACAAAGCTAGCCAAATCTATGCGAGCCATTAGCACTATAGCCGGTGCTTATCCTCGATTTCCATGGCGCAAGCGAATGAAAATACATGTCTCCCCCTGAGCGGGACGCCAGTCCATCACATATCAAATCTCCAGCAGTGGTGGTATCCATTTTACAGAGCTAGTGAACTGAAGCAAGTTGAGTATAGTGCTTTGCTAAACACTATGCAGTGCTCACGAAGGGGATTGAACCCGGTACCTTTAGTTTTGAATACATGTATGATTCTTTAAAACCACCATAACCACTCCGCATTAACAGAACAAAAACTAGGCCTAAATAAACAAAAATGTGGTAAAATTCCATACACCAATCCAGTTGTTTTGCAATTTGAATCTTCCTAGTTTCAATTTTTATATTAAAACATTAAAAAATCGGCAATGGGCAACAGTTCTAGGAGCCTAGGACCAAAATAAGATGTTTCCGGTTGCCGACTTACGCTCATTGTAGTGACAACAATAACAGTTGTTGCCTAGCCTGCTCTTATCGTTAAAATCAACAACACGCCCATGCTTGTGATACAAAACAATACACAAAGTTCCCACACTTGAAGAAAGCTGTTTAAATGAAAAACTGTTTGTACTAAAATACATGTGTCAAGTAAAGGTAGGCCTACTAGCTAATAGAGTTCCCACATGCGATACTATCCTAGCAATGTCAATATCCGACTATAGTTCGTAATTAACAGGAAATTACTTATTTCAATAAACTCTACAAAATGAATTAATTGAAACTTTTAAAGTTACTATTACTATAGTACTTTATCGTTTTTAAACGTGAATAGCTAGTAGTTTCATATTTCCTTGCTGAGTAATTCTAGAACTTAGTCTGTAATTCAAAGGAAATTATTCCCTATTTTGATCAAATCTAAAAAATATCCATTTTAAATTTTATACTTCATTCTACTTTATCGTTTTTAAACGTGAATAGCTAGTAGTTTAATATTTCGTTGTTTAGTAATTCAAGAACTTAGTGCAACATTTGTTTTCACAAAGAATTCTCACACGTATTAGTAATCTTCTCTAGTGAATGCAAGCCAAAAGTTATTCATTATTTCAAGTTTCAATTTGATGAAGAAAGCAAACATGCTAAAGGGGCTAACTTCCTGCCAGTGCCTCTTCGAACATTCAGTCATTTCTAAGACAAAGGGTTTGTCGAACTTTGTGGTAAACTGATAGTTTCTAGCAGTAGATGTTGCATTGATGACGTATAGATTTTTCTGATAATTCAATAGAATGCTACCATATTCGATATTAGAATTATCCCCCAAACAGCCAAAGTGTAGGATTAAATTGCTAGGGTTTTCTTTATAATCATCCTTTTGAACGTTTTGCTCAATCCACACGCCAGCGGTATCAATCAAAGTTAGAACATTTTCCATGATCACATGTCTAACAATTTATAAAATCAATTCAAAATATATCTTACCTACATTTGATAATAGTTTTTAGATTATCGTTTATTCAGGAAATATGTTCATGATATTGAGACCACAAACCCCAGATGATTGAAGAATAATTTCTATAGCAAACGTAAATACGTTATCCATTAAACACAGAAATATCAAGCATTTTCTGAAAGATAATTTAATGGAATTTGCCATACGATTATGATATGTATAAAAGATTCAAACTACATTAATTTTATGATTTATTGCAAACAACTTTCATAGACTTTAGGTGATATCGTTATGCTTGATACTTATTCTCTTGCATTGAAATAGATAAGAAATTGTTTTGAATTTACATTATTGATTATTTAAGTTATGTAAGTTATTAGGTTGTTCATAAAAAATAGAAAAAAATACAAAATCATACCAATTGAAAGAGTTTCATTACTATTAATAATTTAGAAATATGAATTATTAATGAGACTCCACTGTGAAATTGCACACCTTTCAAGTTTTGTGATTATGTTTGAATAACAAA
>JAIGNY010001587.1:1115000-1135000 GCA_020152595.1 Chiridota heheva | reverse complement strand
ACTATGATACCTTTTACGTGCTATTTCGACGAAATCCTGTCTTTTCGTAGGCTCTGTAAAGAATTAATTACTTTTTCCTAGTGATTACCAACCCAGTTATGTGCAGAAAACGTCTCTTTCTTTCGTTTTGAATCCCTAAGGAGTTAGTCTGTAAAGGGTTGAGGATTTTCTCTTCATATTCTTATTTTAACGGCAGATATTCATATAATTTCTTATTCGGTTGCATACGTGAAATTCATGTGGGCCCTAGTTCTATTTAATTGATACCATATCCGTCAACTTTTTTATGCCCACAGGGATTTAGTGCACACAAACCTTTGTAAATTCATTGGCGGATGCACAGAGCTTCCCAACGTCGCCATCCTTACTGAATACTGCCCAAAGGGCGCCCTCAACGACGTTCTTCTCAATGAAGATATTCCCTTGAATTGGAGCTTTAGGTAAGTGTTTCGTAATCTCTTTCATTTGTTTTAAATGTTTCCACTGTTTTGCAAAGTATATTAAAAAATTAGCTGATAAATCATGAATGTTTATTTTGTGGGATTGAGGACAAAACTTTGTTTTTCCATTGCGAAGATATTGGATGATGTGGATGTACCAAGTTTCATGTTTATAAACCCTTTTTACATTTCAATAACATACAGACTGAAAAACTTTTTAGGAATGAGGATGTGATGTTACAGATTTTTTTACAAGAATCAGAAAGAAATTTTACCTTAAATTGCTCTTGAACAGAGGAACGTTTTTGTTATCCTCGTCCATGGGCGATGAAAGTTAGTGACAATTAAACTAATTATTCAAATAATTTTAATACTCATTTGGCATACCAAACTGCCTTTAGATTTATTTCAACAGCTACTTTACGGAACAATTGCTCTTTCGCACATTCAAACAATGTTCCACTCAAAACTGATTGCTTAGCGGCACACTATTCAAATAGACAACGTTGTTTAAATTCTTACAAATGTGCATCTAATTTCAAATAAGTCATTGATTTAAGCGGAGCACCATTTACTGAACTAGCCATAGTGTTTGATCAGTGTGAAATAATAACCTTAAAAAAATTTAAGAGGCCTTTTTCACATATCTTTTATAAGAATGCAATATTTACTTTTCAACATGGGGAATAAAGTTTCCTAGACTTTGAGATTAGATAACAGCGCAATCTGTAGTGCCAAGGAGGGCCCATTGTAAACTGATCTGTACTAACAGCGCAATCTGTAGTGCCAAGGAGGGCCCATTGTAAACTGATCTGTACTAACAGCACAATCTGTAGTGCCAAGGAGGGCCCATTGTAAACCAAGGTGCCAAGGAGGGCCCATTGTAAACTGATCTGTACTAACAGCGCAATCTGTAGTGCCAAGGAGGGCCCATTGTAAACTGATCTGTACTAACAGTGCAATCTGTAGTGCCAAGAAGGGCCCATTGTAAACTGATCTGTACTAACAGCGCAATCTGTAGTGCCAAGGGGCCCATTGTAAACTGATCTGTACTAACAGCGCAATCTGTAAGGAGGGCCCATTGTAAACTGATCTGTACTAACAGCGCAATCTGTAGTGCCAAGGAGGGCCAGTAAACTGATCTGTACTAACCAATTGTAAACCAAGGAGGGCCCATTGTAAACTGATCTGTACTAACAGCGCAATCTGTAGTGCCAAGGAGGGCCCATTGTAAACTGATCTGTACTAACAGCGCAATCTGTAGTGCCAAGGAGGGCCCATTGTAAACTGATCTGTACTAACAGCGCAATCTGTAGGCCCATTGTAAACTGATCTGTACTAACAGCGCAATCTGTAGTGCCAAGGAGGGCCCATTGTAAACTGATCTGTACTAACAGCGCAATCTGTAGTGCCAAGAAGGGCCCATTGTAAACTGATCTGTACTAACAGCGCAATCTGTAGGCCCATTGTAAACTGATCTGTACTAACAGCGCAATCTGTAGTGCCAAGGAGGGCCCATTGTAAACTGATCTGTACTAACAGCGCAATCTGTAGTGCCAAGGAGGGCCCATTGTAAACTGATCTGTACTAACAGCACAATCTGTAGTGCCAAGGAGGGCCCATTGTAAACTGATCTGTACTAACAGCGCAATCTGTAGTGCCAAGGAGGGCCCTGATCTGTACTAACAGCGCAATCTGTAGTGCCAAGGAGGGCCCATTGTAAAAGCTGATCTGTACTAACGCAATCTGTCCCATTGTAAACTGATCTGTACTAACAGCGCAATCTGTAGTGCCAAGGAGGGCCCATTGTAACTGATCTGCGCAAACTGATCTGTACTAACAGTTGCTGATCTGTACTAACAGCGCAATCTGTAGAGGGCCTGTAGTGCCAAGGAGGGCCCATTGTAAACTGATCTGTACTAACAGCGCAATCTGTAGTGCCAAGGAGGGCCCATTGTAAACTGATATGTACTAACAGCGCAATCTGTAGTGCCAAGGAGGGCCCATTGTACTAACAGCGCAATCTGCCAAGGAGGGCCCATTGTAAACTGATCTGTACTAACAGCGCAATCTGTAGTGCCAAGGAGGGCCCATTGTAAACTGATCTGTACTAACAGCGCAATCTGTAGTGCCAAGGAGGGCCCATTGTAAACTGATATGTACTAACAGCGCAATCTGTAGTGCCAAGGAGGGCCCATTGTAAACTGATCTGTACTTGAAAGTAACAGCATTTTACATTTGCATCACTTTTAATACTTCAAATGTAAATAAACTTTTATCAAGAAATACATATAGGCCTAGGGTAAAATCCATGTACGTAGACCTAGTGTTGGAAATACAAATGTGTTTATATGTATTTACATTGATACGTACCGTAACAGTAACTGATGTCTTAAATTTCTTTTGTTAAGGTTTTCATTTTGCATGGATATTGCAAGAGGAATGAATTATCTTCACAATAACAAAGTTTTTCACGGACGACTGAAATCCTCGAATTGTGTTATTGATGATCGATGGGTAGTAAAAGTTACAGGTAAGCGAAATTCTGAACAATTTTTGTTTGCATTTGTCTGCAATTGAATTCCGCACGGACGAATTATCGCGTTCAGTAAAGGTGACTAGGCAAGTTTGAGTAATGGGTTCAGTCAGACTATTATTAGTATCAAATGGAATTATTTGTAATCGCTTTGTGTAAAGATAAAACCGAATATAAAACATTCGACATTGACATTTTGAATTTTCTATCTTCATTGAAGAACACGTAGGAATAAGTTTATACCTTTCTATTAAGTAATTTGGATAATTGTAAGATGTTTTAAATAGCCGCTTTGTTTTTTCCCTTCAAAATTCACTTTGCAAACTCTTCAAATAAAGTGTTGTATAATTAAAGAATTAGCTCAGTGGTCAAGCATGTTCATCTTATATGAAAGAGGACTACAAAAGAAACAAAATAGTGAAGAAAGCATTTAAAAATCTTATTCCGTTTAAGGAGATAATTAGGTTTAAAGTTTGGTATCATTTGTATAAAAATGACTGAAATCAGACTAGTTGTATATATTCTAAATAAGTATTTTTCGCGCAAACTAATTAGTTTTATAGACTCTAATTTATAATCTCTCTGAATTACCTCAATAAATTTTGTATTGATATGAGCTGAAGAAGGATAAATGGAGGTAAGCATATAACGTAATTACTACTAACGAGTTAATACTGAATTAATTGCTGTAAAATGATTATCTGCCTCTCAATATGTAACAAAGTTTCTAATATCATATTAAACAGATATCAAATCACCAAGATATTTTTGATTGGAATGAACTTCAATGTAACTTTCATAAAAAAAAGAAGATATAAACGTTTTATAAGTGCGTTAATGCATCGCTTAAATTTCTAGGAACTTGGAGGTTCATCTTAATAACAATTATAATTAAATCTTATATTATACCCTCTGGCTTTTGTTAAAGGTATTCATCAAAACATGAAATAAACTTTTTGTATGACTTATTGCCATTAACGAAATGAATTGCAAATCAAAATCCATCTAATTAAAATTCCCAAAGGGCTGGTCAATCCTTGATTACGAATTTATTAGCCTCGAGGAATCCTTTATACAACCAATTAACTAATAATTTGACCACTGCTGTACATCACACATCCATTAGTGACATTCAAATTACAGTTATAATTGGTGGCAAGGTTGATAAAATGACATTAAATACTCAAATTGTGAACTATATTGCTGGGTTGCTTTGCCCAGCACATGTATTGTTTGCCAACCAGTCTACCATTACTAGCAAGTGCAAAGTTGCTCGATATGTCATGCATCTGCTCGCCATATGGGTTGTGTTTGTTACATTCATTTCAAATCAAGTTTATCAACTAGTTTCGGGTCATTGACTTGTCACTAGTTTTATTACTCTTGATATATCTTGTCCTTTATTTACAAAAGTGGTACTGATAACTTAACACAAGAAAAATATTAAGAATAAGAAAAATGTAAGAAAAAATTGATAGCCGTTGGTTCCGTATTTAATGTGAATTCAAACAAATTTCATATAAACATTTTGAAATAACACACATTTCTAGGAGTAGCAGGTAGTCCGATAATGTAACTTTATACATTACTATACAAGGTAATCCTTACTATAATCAGACTAAACAAAGTGTGCTCTACGATGTATTGTCGCAGTAGCTTTGATCATCGAGAACATTGAATGTAATCTAGTACGTTTCATTGTCATTTTTGTGGTTAATATGCGCTTATGTTTTGCTACAGCAAGATAATTCTCCCTACAGGGAATTGAAGTCGTAGAAAAGACATTCTTATTAGTATTACTATTAAAACTGCTTATACGAGAGAGAGAATGAAGGAAATAAATGAATGCTTTCGATACATGACACATGCATTTTGTCGCGGAAAAATACAAGTGTTCGTCACATTTGATGTTTTCCCAAACTGTTTGGATTATTAATCTTTGTATTTTATTTGATTTGAAAAGGAAAACAAAACAAATGATGATCCCCGGAGAATAGTCTTACATAATCAATATTTTGGATATGTAATTAGGTAAAGTTATTGTAGTTTTTGGAGCTTTTGATTGAAGTGTGTTCTATTTAGAAAAGAATATGACTCCGTGTGTTTATGCTGTTTGCTTTAGCCAGTTAATGTGTCCGAGTCATATAAGATTAAACGTGGATGGATAGTGGTGAACTTGAAAATTTCACATTTTTCGTTTTGAGTGTTTGAAATTTTCAAAACCTTTTAGACATGAATGAAATTCAAGTTTATGCACTATTTACTAAAAGTCTTCACTTTATGGGATAAATGGAGACTCTTTTGTTCTCTTGTGTAGATTTTGGTCTACCTACATATAGACAGGAGGACGAGAGTTTAGATGATGACTTGGTGTACAAAGACACAAAATCCAAAATTTATTTGCCGCCTGAAGTCAGACAAAAGCCTGACGCGCCTCCTGTTGCATCCACTGATATCTATAGGTAAGATGATATGAATTTCAAATATTTTTTCAGGATAAAGTGTGCGTACTTTACTTGCAGCGGTACTGGTGTATCACCATTTCATTAAGGTTGAGGAAAGATCTAAAAAAAAAAAACAATACAAAAGAGGATTGTATATTAACACCCAAAGGAAATATAATTAAAGGAGACATAAAGTCTCACATAATTTGTATTTCTTATGAAAGAATTAAAGATAACCATTTTTTCTGACCAAGTTCCATACCCCTTAAGGAATCTAACACGTTTTTTGTAATTAATAAAAACTTTATTTCTACTATTAAATAGTATTATGGAAGCCGCCATTTTGATTTTAAAACATGCAGATTATCATGTCATCAGCCCAGCAGGATGTTGGAATGCTTTGTATTTCTTTATAATCTGCCTCAAGATTTCTAGGTTATAAGAACAAAATTCTTAGGTAAGGGTCAAGGTATGTTTATGTACACATAATATTAACAAAACATTCTGTTAAAACTTTGTGTCACTTCATTTTATAATAAGAACTTTAATCACATTCGTAAAGAAATACATTAAATTCTTTATGTCTCTATTAGGCAAATTATGTCATCATGCGCAATATTTCAACACAGAATTGAACGAAATGGCAGCCTCCATGTGCCAGCTTCAAACATGAATAAGTTGAGATAGAAATAAGATTTTGACTTGCTGTTTTTGGTAGTTGGTTAAGATTTGTATCCTCTATCATATGAAATAATGATTGCATCACACTTTATGTCTCCTTTAAAGCCTGGTATTTCTGTGATTGTTTTATTTTGATATGCCGTGCTGAAAATGAAATGGCTTATAGTAAACGGTAAGGACAGTAGGAAGCTCTTCCCGCATCAAGTGTAGCTACTATTTCATCAAAACAAAACAAACTAATTGAACGTCTTCATGTACATCTTGCGTCTGAAATAATATGGGAAAAGAAGTAATCCAACATTTCTAAACAACAGTATTACTTTTGAGAAAAAACTCAATTACATGAAAAATCCGAAAACACTGATTTTCTTTTTCGTAACTTTAGAAGTTAATATCGGTAAATAAAACAACCGTCACAAGTTGTAACGACCATTGCTTTGAAATGTTTCATATCGTATTTTATCGTAAAATACGAAGTTACTGAAGAATTAATCATTGCCTTTGAGATTTACTTGACGTAACCATAGGAACATAGGAGGAGAGTTTCATTGAAGTTGATTAGATAAGAAGTCATGTTGAGAGAGAATGAAAAAAAAGATATATTAAAAAAAACGATATAAAGTATTATAAAAATATCAATGTTTCTTGATCGCATTGAGGAGGTTGAAACTTTCATTTTAATATTTTGAAAATGCCTGGTATTACAATGACAATCAACAGAAAATCGTCATAACATCATTGAGAATCGCCATAACATCATTGCCTGACGGAATGTGGTCGTCGTCGTTGTCGTCGTCGTCATCATCATCATCATCATCATCATCATCATCATCATCATCATCATCATCATTATCATTATTATTATTATCATTATTATTATTATTATTATTATTATTATTATTATTATTATTGTTATTATTATTATTATTATCATTAAACAAATTTATTTTTCATAGCGCTAGCATTTGTAGAACGAATGACATTCAGCTGCACTGTACAATAACAATATAAATATAAAAGAGTAAATAAAAGAATATTTAAATATAAAAAAAAATGAATTAAAAAGAAACAAGGTATAAAGCAGTAAAAGATAAAAACGATAAAAAGTTACCATCTATAGAACAAAATACGATCGACAAAGATACAAATAAAAGCTGAAAAGCAGTCAGTTAAAGCAATAATAAAAGTCAAAAGTTAAAAAATAAGCCTCCTTGAACAAAATGTTTTTTAGATGTTTCTTGGAATAGAAGCAAGATGACGGATATCGGGGGGTAGAGAGTTCCAAATAAAAGGACCAGAATAAGCAAAAGATCTATCGAGGAAAGTTTTATTTTTATGAAATGGGACATTAAGTGTGGGTGCAGTGTTCATCGAGGTAGCAGAATTAATGCCAGGCCGCGAATATTCAAGTTTTAATAAGTCTCACCGGTAGGAAGGCACTAAACCATACAAACAATTGAAAGCAAGAACAGCAATTTTGAAATTAATAAGAAAACGAATAGATAGCCGATATGACGATTTAGGAGCATTTTTAGAAGTATCAAATTTATCATAGCCAAGTACAAGTTTAGCAGCAGCATTCTAGAGCCAAATTACAATCAGGTAAGCTTAATTAAAGAGAGTTAGCATAATCCAAGTGACTTGCAACTACGTTTATTACAAGAAGTTTACACGTGTGTAATGATAAATATTTCCTGATGGAACAAATATTCTTAAGATTGTGCCTGGCAACTTTTGAAGTTTCTGTGTTAAATTGATGTTTCAGAGATGAGACATGTTTGTCCAGCCACACACCAAGATACTTAATCATATTAGATCTGACGATCTTAGTATCGCTCACATAGAGATAACATTGACACAACATTTGTTCAATTGTGGAGAGTTGTCGAAGTATATAAGTTCGGTTTTTGTAGCATATAATAATAATAATAATAATAATAATAATAATAATAATAATAATAATAATAATAATAATAATAATAATAATAATAATAATAATAATAATAATAATAATAATAATAATAATAATAATAATAATAATAATAATAATGATAATGATAATGATAATAATAATAATAATAATAATAATAATAATAATAATAATAATAATAATAATAATAATAATAATAATAATATAATGATAATAATAATAATAATAATAATAATAATAATAATAATAATAATAATATAATGATAATAATAATAATAATGATAATGATAATAATAATAATAATAATACAGCTATTATAACCAATCGAAAGTAGTTTGAAAATGTTTTCTTAATTATCTTAATCATGTTTTCTTAATCATTGTAAAATTCTCATTTTGAATATTAGTAATAACAAAGAGATATAAAAACCGTTAGGTAGATATTACGGTGCCAGTCATGGTTTCAGCTTTAAACTTAATATTCCCTGTAGAGAAAAAAAAAATACATTTAACGTTTTTCATTACTTACATTGACATTTTGTTCATCCATTAAACTAATCTTTCAAAAGCCAAAAGCAAAGCTAAATGTTGTGGATTTGGGGGAAATAAAACAATCTCTGAATTGTTCTCTTCAACAACTCTTCGCAAGGCGATCAGGTCTTAAATATTACTGCGTCATGCACGTGCTATCACTAATGTGTGGCAGCATTCAAGTTTGATTTGTTTAAAGAAAAGTATATATATGCTTGTAGAGAAGGAAGTCCTTTATAAATTTGTCCCTCAAACATGAAAGGAATAGTAGGAGTTGGTTATGTAATTTTAAATTTGTATGGTTGACATCAACATTGACCTAAATATAGCATTGTATAGCTTCTTCCAACATTCATGCTTTTAACCGCATTTTCTATCAGTCCTTAAGTAATCATTGTAATCGAAAATGTAATTCTATAGGACATTATCAATTACGTTTAATGCAAATCAGTAATACATGGGATTTTTATGAATATCTTTAACATTGTGGGTTTTTGTTTTGCATTTTCAAGTTCATATCATTTTTTATTCTCCTGAAAACAAGAAAGTATACGAATATATTCATAGTTGGCTTACAGTATTAACATATATCTAGTTGCAGAATGTGAATTGATGTTCCACTTTAAACAGTGTAATATAAGTGAGATGTGTCAGTGATGTTTCAAGAAGAATGTTATAATTTAAAAGATGTCTTCGTCACTTTAGATGTACTGTATTCGCTACAACGGTTTGCATGCATATCCTGTTTTTATGGAAGAACACTGCTAGATGATGTATTCACTCCGACGTAGTTTTTAAGAACAATCCTACTGTAGTGAAGCTAAATTAGACTTCCCAATTACTTAACTTTTTCGTCTCAAAACAATTGCTTGATCAGTCAGTAATAGAGGTAATCAATTGGCTTGTGCAAAAATTTAGACCAATTATAAACGTTGGATCATATTGTATATGATTATCTTCGCGTTAACACGACATCTGTCCTATAAAGTAAACGATGAGAACATTCTTATACAATTTCTACTTACATATGAAGAAAGCTTTATTCCCTGTTTACAGTTATGCAGTAATACTTGTTGAAGTGTCTACGCGAAATGAACCTTGGGAGGACATCGATATGATGTCGGCAGATGATAATTGGCATCCGAATCTTCCCAATTTGATTTCTGCTGACGACACGAAAGGAGATGGAGATGGGACCGATGTCTGCCCGTGTCCAAGAGAGTATATAAACGTAAGATAATCAACAGTAATAATTAATTAAAGGAAAGGTTCGACCAATAAATGTATTCAGAAGTGAGCGTCGCCGTGCTGGTAACGTCACTTTCAGGTTTTGATCTTCCTTATTGATTGTGAGAAATCTATTGTTATTATTAATAACAAATGTAGACCCCTATGCTCGGTCCTGCAGATGTAGATAGGTAAATGTACATAGATAGATGTAGGTCTACATAGATAACATTGCAGATTTCTCGTGATCAATAGGGGAAATTTAAAACCGGGAAGTGACCTTAGCAGCGCGGCGGCGTTTGCTTCTGGATGTATTTATGGGACGATACCTTTCCTTTAATTGAAGGAATATTTCTTTTTCGACTTTCAAAGAAACAAGTTGGTAAGGAATCATGTTGATATCTTTTTACAAGGATTCCGTTTAGGATTCTGTTCATTTCACAGATTTCACCAGTGTGACATTGCAGAGTACAGTGTACAGTGTAATGTCCTAAAAGCAGATCAAAGACATTAAAAAATGTATTTCTTTGAAATGGAGTGCCTCTTTCTAAATTATTGGAAGCATTTTTTGTCTTATTATTGAGATGGGTATAACGTGCACTTTACAAGAACATGATTTGCCCATCTGCTTATGTACCCTACCCTTGTAAGTAAAAGGAAAATGTGTTAAATGCTTTTTGATAAAAGCGACGTCACATTGTAATGTGCAGGGTCACCTTTGAACACACTTGCAGGGTCACTTTTCAACACACTGGTGAAATCTTTGCAATGCAATAACTTCTAAACGGGATAAGATATCAACGTGGTTTTCACACCAAATTGTTTTTTTAGCAGACAATCTATGGCTGTATGGGAGTAATCCTTTCATGTTTATTTTAGAGGGAGAAAGGCAGGCAGTAAGAAAGACTACACATAGTGCAATAAAGTCATATGTAAATAATTTAGATTAACAATGAAAAAATGGTTAATTTTAAAGGAATTTAGTAATCGTAATAAAGTCCTTTATAAACTTTCAAAACTTTTAAGCGAAAGTCACAAACGAAATATTACATTATAACAAGGACACTATGCTCATCGTAAGAATGTTACACAGATTATTTCAAACAAGGCAAAAACTACAATTAAAAGTAAAAAGTCATCTATGCCGGGAGTGTGTTCTATGAAACCAATGATTATTAAAGAGAAAGATTCTCTTTCTAAGTGATGTATCTTCAATTCTTATGCAATAGTCGCCCACCGAGTCTCTGGCGTCCGATTTCGTGAAGAATAATTCTATAATAATTTTTCAATTTTCCCTATTTTAATTAAACTTTCACCAAAATACTTGTATTCCTCCAGCTCATCGAAGAATGCTGGGATCCTAACCCCTCAAATAGACCATCGTTTTCTCAGGTACGGTCCACAATCCATCGAATAAACCCATCAAAACTCAGTCCTGTCGATATGATGATGCAACTCATGGAGAAATACTCAAAGCATTTGGAGTCCTTGTCGCTGAAAGGACGCAGGACTTGCTGCTGGAGAAGCAGAAAACAGACAGATTACTGTACAGTATGTATCTTACATTAATGTAACTTACATTATTCATGCGCAAGATGTACATGATGATGATGTAATTGTTGATGTCAAGAAAAAATATTCGATGAAACGAAATTGTGAAAAATGAATACATACGTACAAGGTAAACCAATATTATGTAATCATGGTTTTCTGTCAAATTTCTTAATTTGGTTTCTATTTGCGTATGATAAAATGTTGTGCGGTCCAAATAACACATGGCGTTTTTGGCAATTACAGCGTTTCACAGAGACGGACATTTTTTTTTTTTATAGTCAATCCTTTTCTCTTTTTGTGGTAACGTCATTGAAACATGCCAGTCGTTTGTCTTCTTTATCTCAATAAATTTTGCTGTACGATATTTCATTCTTAGTTATTTTCTCGAATCTACTTTCTTTGCAAAATTCGAAAAAGTGTTTATTGACGGACAATTTGGGCAAATAAAAGTCATCGCCATTTTTTCTTGTTACGTAATGAAAGGTAATGGTAAAATCAAAATTTGCGGAGCAGTGAAAATGAAAAAGACGTAAAGCTTCCAGCTGCCCAATTCGTTCTCGTTTTGACACAGTGATGAAAGTGTATGATACTGTGATTGAAAATTTTCCGATTTTCTTGTTTGTGTCATTCCGTGATTATTAACAGTTCAGATATTTGTTAGTAATAGAAACCATTTTGTATCCGCACACCCTCACAGTCCTCATCGTGCCCACATAAAAGATGTTTTCCGTATGTTTTATGTAATGCATTAGTGTGCATCAAACTCTAATATTACTCGTTCGTCATGTATGTTCGTCAAAAACAGGGACGTAGAAATGCATTTTTTCTTAATTCTAAAAGTGATTTACCAAGCTATCTGTGAAACACTACTGAGACTTGTTCTTCTTTACTTTTAGGTATGTTGCCAAAACCTATAGCGGACAATTTACGTCAAGGCATCGCAGCAAAAGCAGAATCATTTGAAAGTTGTACCATATTTTTCAGGTATGTCATTGCATTGTTTACCGTATTTTTCTCTTCTACTCCAAACACCAATTTTCAAAAGGGAGATTTGACATTAGTTGCCTTGTTGCAGTCATATGACATTAAACCTTCCATGTAACTTAATTTTTAATCGTTTTTGAATCCTTGACACATTGAATTATACGGCAGCTAGTCAGTATCAATGTCATCAAATTGTTAAAGGGAAAACTAACTCACAGAGGCCAATTTCTAACTTCTTTTTCAGTGACATCGTGGGTTTCACGAGTCTTTCGGGTGGTAGTTCTCCATATGAGGTTGTTGCCCTTCTCAACAAACTGTATGTCACGTTTGACTCCATCATCGACAACTACGACGTATACAAAGTGGAAACCATTGGCGATGCGTGTAAGAAGCTTTTATAACTAATATGTTTATAGCAACATCTTCCTTGTACTTTTTCTTAAACAGGGTAATCTCCAGAACTTAACGAATGGTCAAAGGAATGGTTAAAGGAATGGTTGAATGAAAATTCCTGTGGCCAGATTCCACATAATAGAGCACAAATAAAGAAACAAACTGGGAACAACCATGTTTTGTTTTCTGCAATGTGTTATGAAAATTATCGGCAAACGCTTGATGTAATTCCAAGTGTGATATCACATTTCCCATCTTTGCGTATTCTATGTTGTCATTTTGGAAATAAATGTGGGTACATAAATAGATTGGCGAAAGATTTTCATACTAATAATGATAATAATAACTACAACAATAATGATTAATGATAAGAAGAAGAAGAAAAATTAGGAAAATAATGTTGAAAGAAATGCATTAAACCATTACCTAACTGTATAAAACCATTACGTTATTGTATGGACTAACTTCATCAGTTACCGTTGTCGAATCTTTGGGATTCGATATCTTCTAAGACTAAACATGATATCAACATATTTTTGTCACCACGTGTCATACATTGTCTTCTATGAACTGCACATAATGTAACCACAGGACTACTAGATAACGTCTTTTGTGCTGTCTTTGTTCATTCCGTTTTCCCTTACGTGCTTACGTATAGTATAGTCATTATTTTATAAAGCGCCCTTTCTATACAAGTATATTCAAGAGCGCTTTACAAACACCGGAGCTTTTTTAGAATAGGGGAGAGCTGCCCAAACGGCGCATCATCCATCCATTAGCTCAGGGAAGTGAATGAACACCGCGTTTTCACACTTCTCCTCTCGAATAGTCTTCAGAGAACTAGGTAGGGTGTGGCTGTCGGGACTGACGGCTTAACGTCCCCTCCGAAGGAACGGCGAGCGCCATTCAACCATTGCTACTTCTCTCAACAGCTAAATGGGGGAGCAGGAGCTGGTAACGACGTACCTCCGCTGTGATGATTGGCGTATCTGTGTGCATAGCTGTGAAAAAACGGGTTAGAGCTGACCGAGACTTGAACCCGGTACTTCCAGCATCTCAGTCGTACGCTCTAACAACTGAGCTACCTGACTCCCTGAAACGTTGTTACATATGACAAACAATATGTTTTTGTTTTTTGTTTTTTTGTACTTCCTAGATATGGTAGTGTCCGGCGTCCCAAAGAGGAATGGTTTACAACATGCGGGGCAGATTGCAAGCATGGCATTGGATCTCGTTCAAGTTTGTGAAACCTTCGTCATCCCACACAGACCAGATATGCAACTAAGAATAAGAGCAGGAATTCATTCAGGTGTGTTACATGAACAGTGTTTAAGTGAATGGAAATTAGAAAATGATCGAAAATTGATTCTTGCTAAGTAAGAATTAGTAATTATATCAAAAACATCTTAATACCCATAATGAAGTACTTCAAGATATGATTTTTATATTGACCTTTTTATTGTGACGTGTTTCTTTGCAATATAACTGAAAATAGTTATATTACTAGACCGGAAGTGGATCTGAAAAGGGTTGCCGTATACTCCCTGTCTTTAATGAGCTTGTTGGTCATTTTCAGGCAACTTTTACTTAAAGTGAAATAAGCACTATCAATTTCTTTTTTGAAAACGAATGTAAATATTACTAAGATTTTACCGCGGCTAAAAAACACCGTCGATTATTTCCATACCAAAGAATTTGATTATGATAACCTAATATTTGGATTTCAAATGAATTACTACGTTGGTTATTCTTGCATTTGTAATTCCACAGTTATTAGATTCATCTATGAACTGCAAACAAGCTGAACATGTTGTCCATACATACCAATTCATTCTAAACAATATAATAATGAGAGTGGAACAATGTGAAACCATTGAAAACGATAACGTGATAGTCTCCAATTTGATTTCTGTAAATGTTTGAGGACAGATTCAATGGTCATGCATGTCTAGCTTATGAATAAGAGAGACAATATTCGAACTTATATTCAGATTTGTGTAAAAATGACGAAAAATCTGATTAGAAATTAGCATCATATCTTTAAATCCCCCAGAAGCATTTGTGTTTTTCATTGAACTATTTCCGACGATTGTATGACTTACAACCATTGGGTATGTCAGAAGAGTACTATACTAAAATCAGTGAAATAGATGTGATTTACCACATACAGAATTTATAAGTAGCAAAAAACAAAACAAAAAACAAGCATGATCAAAAAATGAAAATGTAACGCCACTACTTTTGTTTTGACTTTCTACACCAATCACTTTAATGTTCTATTTACTATAAGAAGATTCTTAAGCCCTTTAAGCATCAATGTCTTATTTGAACATTAGATTCATGCATTTGTAACATTTTTAGAGGAGATATTGATCGCTGAACTTGTATGTTGTAATTACAACCCAATGGTTTTGTAGAAAGACAACTTTGTTAATATTTATTTGTAATTTGTTTTGCCTTACAGGTCCTGTTGTGGCAGGAGTCGTAGGACTAAAAATGCCAAGGTATTGTCTGTTTGGTGACACTGTGAACACAGCATCCCGAATGGAGTCAACCGGGGAAGCTATGAAAATTCAAGCCAGTGAATTTTGTGTAAATATGCTAGAGAAGATAGGTGGCTACGAGGTGACGTTTAGGGGTGACCTCCCTGTTAAAGTAAGCATGCGATTTTCTTTCGAGTTAATTCGTTTAAAATATTTTAATCCATTGTACAGTTCGATGCAAAACCCAATCGTCCTGATATTCTGTGTAGTGTTGTGAATCATTCTGGCTTCATTTGATAGTAATTCTCAGGTTTCGCTACCAAATAAGGTTTTTTGTCAAAAGACAACCACACATTTTTTAATGAGTTTGAAACTGTGTTTTGACTTAATAATAGGGATATTTGAATATGTATAGCATCATATAAACGATAAATCTGAAAAGTAATATGCGACTTCACGATTCCAGTGATCCCATGGTCATTCCAATACAGAAGTAAGGATAAAGTTTACCTTTACGCACTTAACATTGTTCTTGAAATGAAATGGGAACTTCTTAGTTCATATTTTCCGACTTGTTTTCCAAAAGAATAGCATTTAGCTACATGACTAGTACGTATTAATCTAAATGCGACAAAACACGAAGAGTTTCATAAAAAATTTGATCCTTTTCTGTTTGAAAAAGAACCCAATATCCAATTCATCATGCAAATGATCAAAATAGAAATGAGAATATAAATGGGATGAGAAAACAAAAAAAGCTATACATACAGTAAACTCAAAATCAAATGGATGATACATTTGGATGATTACCATTTGGATGGTACAGTACTTTTAATTAGTCCGAAAAGTTCCTAAAAATTTGTTCAATATTGCGATGTAAAATTGAGCAATTGATCATTTGCACTGAAATGCCAAAGAATTTTGGAATTTTGTTTCTGCCACCTATACACAAATTATACCTATACCAGAAAACCGATGAACAAAAAATAATGACACCCTTCGAAAGTAATAGTAACATAGTACATACCGTATTTCAAATTTAGATTATTATCAAAGACTATCACTACATTGAATATCATGCTATTTTATATTACATTGTAGGGAAAAGGAGTGATGAAAACGTACTGGGTCGTCGGGAAAAAGAAAAGTGCAATTGAACGAGATTCTAGACAAACTCTTCTTACTGCAAACAGTGTTGTACTTGATGAAAACACAGAAAACAAAAGTTTACCTTCCATTGGAAATCATTCATCAGCAAGCCTTACAGGCAATGGTATTCAGCATCCGCCTCCAGCCGAAGGGCTTGGTAGCGGAGGGAGTTCTTCCAATAACATAAATAAGCCAAATAAAGAAGTTGAAAGGACGAGTGGTGTATCGCTCCCCGGTAAGTCAGGTAAATTTCATTAACTTTTATTTTAGTGACATTGTAATTCACCTTTAGGAGATTACTCCTTGGTGGTAACCATTATTGATACATTTGGACGATGAATCATCAAGGACAGAAATATAAAAAATGGCTTAAAGACTTCCAGCCGTCTTACTGTTTACAAGTTTGCATGTATTTTCAAATCCTGAACTATGATTAGATCAAAAGTAAAAAAACTGAATTTATTTTTTTAACAATTTTGTAGCTATGCAAAAACAGTCATTTCATTCTATATGGGGAATTGCGTAAATTCACCATACTCGTTGATCAATCGAAATCGTTTTTATTATACAATAATTCTTAGTAAGTGTCCATGCTATATGTTCGGAAAGCCTGGTTAACTACTTATACAGCAAGAAGGATTTGTGGACGGCCAATCGCATCAACTCAATTTATTCCAACTGAATCCCAAATCTTGCCGGTGTTGTGGGTAGCGACTAACATATGTTCTTAATAAACTGTTTATTTTTAACTTGTAGGTTCTACTGAAGATCCCAGTGAGGCAGAAACAGCCCTTCTAATGAATGAAAGCACCCTCTAACGTGTTGTTTCTATTAAACTCAGAGAAACTGGAAAGTAGTGCAGGGCAGGATTATTATATGATTGAACACTACATGAGAAGTACTACATTACAGGAAGGAAGGAAATGCTGAGGTTTGTGTGGTGTCTAATAAAAACAATTTGAAGAAGTTTATCTGTCAGAGTATCGAGAAATATAGTGCATTAGTGAATGAACAAATTAAAGGAATTTGATAGGAAGCATGAGAACTAATGAATTCTGTCTGATCAGTTTGCGAAAGTTTTTTTGAAGATGTATTTGATGCAATTCTCTTGCTGGAAATCTTTCTGTGTTGTCATGTATATACTCTATAATACGTTTACACCATATCGTCATGACAACAAGAAAGGAAACATTAAAAAACAATTTCTTTATCTTTACAAGAGCCAGTAGAACCACTGCAAGGTAACAATTGTATAGGATTATTCAATTTATCTGATATTTTCCCTAAGACGTGATAATGTAATAACCTTATCATTATAGGAAAATAGTTATTACACGATTTCTTGCGATCTTCCGTGTAGATTATTTACTTGAACCATATGTATGATTTGGGGAAGTATTGGTATTGTTGTGACGATTCTCTGAAACAGTGCTAAGTCCTAGATTTTGTCATCATTCACATTATGAAATAATCCAGTAGTCTTTTTAACTTTTCTTTTGCTTAAAGTCAAAATGTTATGTTGAAGTTGTTAGCCAAAATGAGGTCGGAGTTTAATTTTCTTTGCAACTTTCACTTTTCACTTGTTTTGACTTGTTTTCAAATGTGATTTTTAGCTGGGTAAAGCATCACTTTAATTAAAACAACCAACGAAATAAACGTCGCTGTAATTTATCAAAAAATGATTTCAAATAGCGTGTCTTCCCTCAAACTTCCATTATTCTTACTTAGGTGTTCGTTAAGTCAAACGTAAGAAAATACCATTTTACTTCCACAGTTACATGTCATGCATGGCCGTTGCGAAGAATATCACAATCAAAATATGATTTTATAAATAAATGATTTAACATTAGTGGAAGGTGTATTGTTGGTGAAATTATTAATCTTTGATTTAGGAAAAAATAGATTGGTTGTTGACTGCTTGATTGTTGATTGTTGACTGATTGATTGTTGACTGTACATCCAAAGTTGAATCAATTGTACGAATTGATTAGTGACCAACAGTCGTAAATACTTCAGGTTTCAGTTTTTGTTCTTCAATCTTTTTCGTATATCAAAATCGACAGCTTTGACCAAATATGAAGGAATTAATTTCATTTGTTGCATATGTATTCCTTTTGATTGCACATTTTATACGTCGATGTTTCCTAATGGCTGGTGACTGTGGAAACGCTTTACTGTTGATTTCGGCCATATGAATAGCTAGATGAATTCATTTCTTTATTCCAGTGAAATAAATGTGAATATAGAAGGTCGTGGAGATTAAACCCTAATGTACTCTACTGAGATACATGAAAGTACAGATTTAAGCGACCAGAGGTGTTCATATACCAGCTGTATTGATCAATGTTATGTTTGAATTAAGCGGGCTCCTGTTTAGCGGTATAGATATCTAACGTGCAATTGTATTCAGTTGCCGATGTATAAAGCAATTTTGTTTTAGTATGGTGCAGCTTTTATAATTTTGTTTTTCAAATTGTCTTTAAGGTTTGCTGATATTTGTATCGCAGGTCTATACAAAAAAAAAAGCATGTAAGGCCTTGGTATGATATGATCAATTGAACATCAAAACATAGTGACGAAGTGTTTCTGTTTTGAAAACAGATTTGTTTTGATCCATTTGATATGCTGGCTTTTCATTTCGCTTGATTCAATTTTGTCTGTAATTTTATGAGGTTTGTTGTTAGAAGTGTTTGCTATTACTTTGTTTTTCAATAAATTTCTAATTAAGTATTCAAAGTGGCTTCGTTAGTTTAGGGAAGTGCCTCTTCGAAAGGCTGATCAGGTGTTTATGGATGTTAATTTTATTACCTATACAGTTTATTAGCTTTAGGCTTACGGCATATAACAAATGCATTATGTATAATGTGGTACAACGTATAGAGAACATATATGATAAAACATTTAAACAAAGGATTGGTTTAACAAGATTTTAGTTTGCGAGATATCATTTTTGTACTTTATCTCTTAAATTCATAGCATTTCAATGTAGGTTTGAAATAATTAAGGTCCTCACGATGCATGTGAATTTCACATTACTATAGGTAGGTGCGCTATTGAGTCCCTGCCAGTACATTTGAAAGAAAACGGAATTCGTCCTCTACTTGATTTGACTTACAAAATTTACACAACTTTTCACTCTTTTATTATACTGCATTAAAATTGTATGAATCCATTAAAATGAATGGAATTTTCATGAATCTTAATGCGATGTTCGTTTCGCAGCTGTATCTTTTATGTCTCGAAGCAAGATATTTCAACATCAATTCGGTGCAGAAATAGCGAAGTTATACCCAGGGCGTATAAATTTGTGACAAATTGTACCTTTTGAGCGAAGCCCTAACTTCTATTCAGCATAGTGGTTTGAAGTAGACGGTGTAAGTACCCAGTCGAGTATTTAAACGTAACATATTTTACCCAAACAAAACTGTTCGTGAAAAAACAATTATAAATATGTAAGAGTTTATGAAACTAAGTCGGCGGTGAAGATTACAAATGCATATCTTGCACGATATTCTTATTATATTCTTATTAAGCTGTATATGTATTAGCCGGTACGAAAAATGCAATAGGGAAGTTTTTTTTATAATGTACATAAAACCATATGTACATATGATTTTGTCCAATCAATATACCCTCAATCACAAGTTGA
>JAIGNY010001587.1:1080000-1110000 GCA_020152595.1 Chiridota heheva | reverse complement strand
TTAAAATTCTTTGAAATTTAAGGTATAAAACAAGTATTAAAGAAATGTGTAAAAGATATTTAACATTAAAGCTGTAGGGTATGAACTCTATGGGTAGAATGAATGAATTAAGACTTAATAGTGAATTTACACACTCAATTACATTTCTAAATTTAGAAGAAATCATTTTTCCTAGCCAATGCTCCCTAATTGGTTCAGTATTTCACCCCAACACCTACACACTTTCCTTCGTCAGAAGTTATGCACACCTATCTTAATTATTTGGTTCAATTTCAGCCAAAAAAAAAGCATATCTGAAAAATATGCGCATAAACTTCTGTCAGGCAAATGTTACTTCCGATGTGCCTACAAAATCTCTTTACCTTTTTCTTTAACCAATTCAACAATGATTTTTCACTTTATATATCTCAAGTGCGCCACACCTAGGAAATATATCTGGCGGCAAAACATGCGCAGATAATAATAGTACTCAAAGGAGGTATGACGCTACTTTACAAATACAGGAGTAAAGTTTTGCATGTAATCGATTTGAAAACATAAATAGATTTGATTAATGTGCTTTATCTTTTATTTGGGTGAATTAAAAAGCTTCCCATTAGAATCAAACTGAAGTCTTGTCTTGGAAGTTTGTCGAAAATTTATGGCATTTGACGAATGCTTTTTTTGCGTTATATTTTTTGAAACTTTATCCAAAGTACTTCCACACAATCCTTGCCTTATCATTCTTACTAAAATGATTATTTTTTTAAAGTTTTTTTTTTATTTTACTCCCGCCTGAAAGTGGGGGAACAGGACCGCCGTGAAATGGAAGCCATGTACATCAGAATCCAGCTTTTGGTAAACAAGCACAAGTGATTTTTTTATTTTTTTATTATAGGGGTTTACAACTTATATGAAACACTGCTTCGAAACATCGTAACAATTGCATTAACGGCTTCAAAAAGCGCTATGACCTCTGTTATTCTTGAGGATCTTATAATTAGGACCCAATGTGCGAGAAGAGCCTCTATAACCCCTTGTTGAGAATTGAGTCGAATAGATTAAATCACTGCTGACGACGCTTGTATAACGTGCTTAATTTATTCCCCCTCTCCCCTACGGAAGAAAAATCAGGATATCTAAATTTTCTTACTTAATTAGTACATTTGTATGTCATTGTATTCGGCGAAACGGAAATAAGGACAAGTGAATGCAAATCGATCGCTTGAGGTAGCAAATAATTCATTGTTGGCTATATGAGGATCACAAATGTAAATATTTTCATTAAGGTCAGTTTGATATGCTGCCGCCACCCATAACGGGACCTCTCCCGGATTGTACAAAGGTCCTTATTCTAAGAAATTCACGGAATCTACAATCGCTGCAGAAATATCGATCTTGAATTGACGTCACCAATTATTGTCGTGCTATGTACATGTCAGTTGTCATCCCATCCCTGTAAGAAATTAATGCAGCTTAATTTAAAACTACAGTGCGGGGAAAACGCTTTCTCGCAGAGGAGCATCTGTTTAGAAATCAACGCGCCCAAAAGGTATATGGAAATGTAATAATTTGTATGTTGAGATCTGTATATAACAATTTTTAACATTTTTAAATATTACTCTTAGTTTTTGAGCTATGGCTTGTTAGTGTTTTTTACTAAATTTGTGATGTGATTTTGTTTAATTTTTTGATATTTAATCTAAATCACTGATAAACTGATACTGATGAGAAAAGTGTTCTTCGGCTAGAATCATGTTGGACCTATGGTGACCCGGTCAGATTTTACTGGCCTTTTTCAAAGAAGTATTACAAACATATAAAATATTTACACCACAATTTGGCATAAATGACATAACTTTGACGAAAAGGGAGGGGCAATGTACATGAAATCGTATTCATAGCGCTTTTATGATCGTCCCATACTAAGTATTTGGGTCATCAAAGCCATGAAAAATGAAACAAGCACTTATCTTTTTGTGGTTGAATACCAAGTATTTTATTTTGCTGATTACCTTGCTCCGAATGCTTCAGTATTTCTAAAATACACCACCGAATCTGACTAAGGTGCCTCCTTCTACCTCGTCGGGCGAATCCAATGATATATTTGGTAATATCCCTAACGAATAACATACCTGGTAGTAAGGACTGACTGTCCTTATTAAAAGGGCTCTAATCAAAGTCTGTTTTTTTTTTAACTGCTATGAAAATCTGAGATCAAACCTGGGCAGTGGCTGCGCTACGGGGGCATAGGGGATATTTTCCCCTCCCAGGAAATCGCTTTGCTTCTCACTTTCCCTCCCCAGAAATTTGTGTAAGTGACATATTTTGTCCAATATATAGCCTCCCCCCCCCTCTCCCTTCCCCCGCATGAGACAAACTTGCCCCCATGACCAAAATGTTTACGCCACCACTAAACCTGGGCCCTAAATCGGAGGACTAACAGCTTGAGCCGCATTGTACTGAAATCATAAAGATAAGCGGAACTGTAATTTACATGAGTTTGTGAAAGAACATCATGTTCTGAGTAAAATGCCCTTTAAATCTTAAAAAAAGCTTGTGTACTTTTTCAGTTATGGTTAATCAAAGGGTAAAGATTTTAGAATTCAGGCGAAATTTGTCATGTCATCAGATGAATACCGCTCAATATCCAGAAATATTATAAAAAAATTAAGATGTGATCTTCAATTATTACCACTTATAAGTTGTATTTCTTCTTTTCTGATTACCTATTGCTTAAGAGTTAAATCACGATTAAAGATATCCTGATGGAATCAGATATCGACATGCAAAATATATTTTAGAGGGGATTGAAAAACAAAGGATTTTTATCAACAATTGAGGAATTGTCCATCTGCCTACATATCATCTGCCTGTAATGTCACACATTATTGCGCAATAAGGCCAACATTGATATTACAAATAATGTAATGTGAGTTTTTAACTGATTTTGATGGGATTGTTTGTTGTATTATCGTAAATTATAATTTAAAGGATTCAATTTGCCTCTAGATGTTATCAGACCTTTAATACTGCTACCATGTATACGTGAATGAACGCACGGGAAGTTGTGTACATGCTCGGTGTGATCATTTCAATTGTCCAACCATGGACGTAAATATTAGGAAAGGAGGGGGTCATACTCCTTCAACTGTTGAGACTCGTTGTTAAAATTTGAGATTATTCGGTAAATCTGATATCAGGTCGGTAAATTTATGGTTTAGAAAGCAGGTCTCATGGATGCAGTTTCAAATGGGATATATGTTGATTTGAGGTCGTCGGTAAATCTGATATTTTACACCCCCAGTCAAAATGGTTTATTAACACGCCTGTGTTCAACTTAACCTTGTTCTGATTTGATCATTTACTCTTTCACCAGTCTACTAGTGTCGGAGATACGCTAAGATATAGATTGCAAGGTTGTTTGCTACTAAGATTATTGTATTTGTTTCCCTTTTCTCAACAACGATATAGCAAATATATTTTGGTGGTTCTAGAAAATAGATAACTTTTGTAATTATCCATGAGTTCATGCATTTGCCTTACTCCTCAAAATATATAGTTCATTAAAGTGTGTGAAAGATTAACACTGTACAAAGTATGTGGACTGATGTATCTGCAAGATGGGTGATGGCTGCCTCAATGGGGCTAATTTAAGCCCTGTTAGAGGGTTTAAAAGCTTTCATCGAATAAGGGTATCTCTGCGACTACTTACTACGTTCTTTTGTTGAATACTTTGATTCTAATCTAATTTGTTTTCAACACTAAAGAATTCCACCCGAATCTGAACATCATACCTCCAATGAACAACGTGTTGTAAAAAGTACTCCGGAAGTTATTGCCGAGTAAATATGCAAAGCAAACTTTATTTAGAATTTATAAAGTTTTCGAAAGTAGAATCTCCATTCTGCATTTTCCATATAAGTATTGGGTTAATTAAGAAATAAACTGCAATTTCGAGCCCATTGTTGGGTAATAACCCGGCAAGCCCCTCAAATTTGAAGACTAATGGGCGAAGCGAAGCAATGAATGAGGAAGAGTAGTTTATTTCTATTTTATCACCTTTAAGTACATTTCTAACTGATTTTGGAGGGAAATTAACATAAAAATCAAATTTTTTTGTGCAAGTTTTGGAAGAGGCAACCATACAATATCATGCATATTCATTTTACTTGTATTTTAAACCAATCACAAAGCAATGACGGTTTCATATCCTCCATGTGCACTTAGCTGGCCGATTGCTTCACTGTCTCAAACAAACAAATAATAAAATGGCGATAATTCTTCTCAAATTAATAACAAGTACCTCACAAATGTCTTCGTTATCAAATATATGTATGCAGGTATGTATCAAACTTGTTATGATAAAACTAAAAGATTTTTGTAAAGCAACTGATTGTGTAATATTCATTTTTGATAAACAATCCTTAATTTCGAAGACAAAAATTCCGTTCGAAATTGAGGACATATTATCATTCATGAGTAGCCATCTTGCTATATTACCCACAATGCTTCTCTTCTGCGCCGTACATGTAACATTAATTTAAGATTGTCTAACCTGTAGAAATTTATCTACCGCCTTTTGAAACGTAGGTACTAAATATTCAGATTCACTTGATGTAAATCTCAAATATTTACCAAACTTCAAACTGATTGACCTGCGCAGTGACCTTCAGTGTTACACGTGAAACGGTCGCTTTACTGGCAGCCACCACGAACCATTCTATAAGAACTAGAAACGCGTAAATCAACGTTGACACGCGATATACCGGTGAATTATTGGTCGATTTCAATGTTTTTGTTTCTTACATTATCATCAGTAGCGTAACTTTTGTATTCTGTTGCTCAGGATGTGTTGAAGATATTTTTTTTGAATTAGTTGTGTACATGGGAGTATAATTCTGTCGAAACATCGGGACTGTCAGGCTATTAGCATACTGTGTTTCAAGCCTCACGTTTCTTTTACCGGCCTCACATAGTCAATTATGACCCATACATAGACTATGGAAATTTAGCTTACCTTTCGATTTGACGTTAGCCGCAACGAATTTTGTGGGCTGTTTCGGTAACTTTTTTATAGCATTTTTACACCTTGAATTCTGCTGAAACAAATATAGGCCCTATGTTATGTTTCTAAACCTTTCTAGGCCTATGTCTTCAATTAAAGTCATCAAATTTTCTAGTATTATCTTCCTTTACAAATGGGTACATTTTTGGCCCAAATGTACCGAATTTTTTTTCCAGGGCTAGTGTACACAAAGTTAACAACCTAGTGGGCGAAGGTACAAACATTGTCTTTTTGTGGAGTCACGGTCAAGGCCTCTGGAAGAACGCTTGGCATTTTGTATTCAGTTTTGTCATGCCCAGCTTGAAAGCCGCAGCAGGACAGTTTGATGAATCAGGTTTAGTATAAATGCGGCCATGCACATGTTGGGTATCTGTTGTGGTGCCGCGATGATTGTTCCCTTTTCATTTATTGCTCTCTCCACATATTCTCTGCCGTCATCATCATTGGCAATCTTAAAAGATTCTTGAGTGAGAAGTCTCTGACCCTCTCTACCCTTTCTGCCGGAATAGAAGGATACATCAAAAGGGATTGAGTTGTCTTAAAAGAGAGTACGTTTGAGGACTTCAAACGCATCAGGTCATTTTCACTGACAGGCTCGTGGTGTCTGGCTTTGACGAGCCCATCTCCCTTTATCCTCTCGATGAATCCAATAAACATGTTGTTTAATTGTCGGAAATCCTTGTTTCTGATGATATTGAGCTTTCGGTTCCATGAATTACTAGTCGAGTGCCTGTTCAAAGCTGCCACGATCCCATTTACTGTATTGATTGAAAGCTGCATTGCGTACCTCGGCGCAAATTCGTCGAAACAGAGTACACAACTTCGAAGCTGGTAGCATCTCAAATTATATTGAGCCATTTTGCTGTTGTAACCATTCTGTGAATCAAAATAGGAGGGAATCTTTGGTTCATATTTAAGCTGAAGCGATTTTTATTTTTTCATTCCTTAAAACATTGTTTTACGTCATGATATTCTGATTATTAAAGCTGAAGGATGATTTTGAAGTTGATAATACATCAAATGTTTACTGTTTTTACCAGTCCGGGTACAACCCTAAAAATAGGGTACTTTGAAATATCCTAAAAATAAGGTACTTTTATGAATAACGTCATTGCATGAGCCTACACATTTGACTAACCCACACTAAACGTATGGGAATTTTCATTTTCTGGTCTAGATTGTCCAAAATTTTACTGGATATCCTGAAATTTTACAGACGGATAGTAAATAGATATTCAAAACTTTTCACCGCGGCTTTTCAAATTCATCATCGCTTTTTTGAGAAAATTGACAAAACAGATTGCATATCTGTCTCTCATACTACCTTGTCGAGCGATTTATGTGATGGGCTTCATTCGACGTTCATCGTCTTCTTAAACTAATTTCAAACAATATTTCACACATACGGTGAAGAAAATATAAATGATTTAATCATTGAAATAAGTACAATTTATGTAATGTGAATCATATTTACGCCTATACTGCATCTCTGTGACGTTAGTGCTTCCTATTATTCCAGTAAATGCAGGTAAATACAAATTTGAATATTTTTGTTGTATATACTGTAGAAATGGATCAAATAATTTACGCACATTTTGCAGAAGTGGAATTTAAATTCATGTAACCATGTGATTTTGTTTGTATTTTTGTTCATTATCAATATCTGGTACGAGAGAGAAAAACCCGTTACCACCTCCAGTGTGTTTTTCCAGAATTAATCAAATATACTCAGCGATCCTCAAATCTCCCGTACCGCTAAATCCATAACTGTCTCTCCTACTGCCTCGTCGGCTGAATCCTGCGATGCTTTCTTCATTCGACGTTCATCTTAAACTAATTTCAAATAATATTTCACACATCCGGTTAAGAAAGTATAAATGTATAGATACTGTAAATTAGTGATAATGACCTTTTCCGAAGTGGTTTACATTGTTCCTTAAACTTCACGTCTATCTGAATAAAGCTCAAAGCAACGAGTAATAATTTTACATATGATATCCTTTGAAAGGAAACCTCATCTTATATTTAGTGTCTTTGCATTATTATTTAAAAGCTCGTCAGTTCTAAATTAACTTCGCCGTATATATGTTTAAAGTATGAATGTGGGATTTTGATGTTCTTTTGTAGTTATTTAGATAAAGATCATGAATACTTTATAAATATCAAGAGAATGCGTTTTATAAAAATAAAAAAAACATATGAGCAAATGAGAGTGAAGAAAGTAAATTGCACTCTGTTTTTTCTTAGTACGCGTCGAGTACTATTACTGATCCTCAAGATTGATGTGAAGAATCATTCAAACCCGTCAGGTTATCTGCAGGCGTTTTAAAAGTATGGGCGAATCCATAACGTTTAAAGAATATTCCTATTCATATATTTGACAAAAAAGTATCAAAAAACAAATTGGTGAAAAAATCATGTTGATGTCTAATTCCGTTTAGGAGTTATCTCGTTTGAAACATTTCACAAGCGTTTTAAAAAGTGACCGTGCCTTTTTTTATAAAAAAAAGAAACCCATTGTTTTGTGTAGTTATTAATTTAAGGAAAGGCATGGTCCCATCAATAAATTAAAAAGTGAACGCCGCCGTGCTGGTGACGTCACTTCACGTTTTTAATTCACGTTATTGATTGCGAGAAGTCTGTCATGTTTTCGATTACAAATGTAGGCATCGGTCCGGCGGGTGTGTGATCGATAACATCGCAGATTTCTAGGCTCATTTTTCAACACCTTGGGTAAATCTGAGAAATGCAATAACTCCGGAAACGGACAAACTATACATGGCCTTTCTACCATATTGTTTCTTTAATCAGTTAATAGTCCTCTACTACTTTAAGTTAAAACAATTTTACGGAAATTTACCTTGAAAGATCACTTATTTCCTTGAAGTTAAGTATATTTGATGTACTCTATACTATATAAATTAGCTTAAAATATTTTCAGAAATTTAGAAACACAATTGAAATGAAATGATAGGTGAACAGTTTTCGAAAGATGCAAACTTTACCAAGAGAAATATTATATTCTTTGAATACTTTCCAATTTATTTTTTCTCGAGAAACTATGGATTAAATATCTATAGTCATTGGGCAAACTTGGGCTGGATATACAAGTCATCTTCAACATGTTCATTTCTAAATGGATTTTCGATAGATGTTACACATATATTGCTGGCAATTTTCCATCGTTGATTTATTACTGATGACTTGTAATTAGAGAACAAACCGCGTCGAGTCAAATTGTAGAATTATCTTTTGTTCCATAATCCATAAAATAAGGATTACTTTTATATCCTTGTAACTGATATGGAACAAAAATGCAGAATATTCATCATGGCACACCAGCCACCCCCCCCCCCCCCCCTTCCTCCACCCATTCACCCCGTCCACATTGCTTGTTACGCCCGTTGTAGCGTCAGTAGGATCATATTCGTGTTACATCAGAACAGACTGTCGGATGGACCTAACAATTTTAAATAGATCCTCATCTGCTCATGGTCTGCTTGGGCCATTCTTCAGTTCGTTACTTGTATGATAAACTGTGGAAAGGCCCAATATGGGATTACTGTTCCGTGGAAATCCACCTGTCACATTTTTCCTACGATCTGTCAAAGGAAAATGTAGATGTATTTCAAAAAAAGCAAGGACCTAACTCTAATAAGATTTATTATCAACATAAGTGGAGTTTACATGTGACCTTAAAGGTCTATGGACATGTAACAATTTCTATATTGGTTAAAAGAATATTAAAATCTGAGCAGATGATGTTTTGAATTTGAAAGAAAATAAACACTTTTAGTTTTTGAGTTTTGGTTGATCAGCGTTTGCAAAATATGTGATGTATGACAGGGCGGACAGCTCAATATCTTTATGTTATTCTTTTAAATTTACTTTTTAAATCTTAGTCTTGAGAATGATTCCTGCTAGAATTTTATTGGGAGACGGTAAAGTATAAAACAAATTGGTCAGAATTTTCTGCACCACACAAAGAACTATTACTGACATTCAAATTCGAAAGATTTACAAAAGAAGGTCGCTCTGTAATACATTTAAGGTGAAGTGGTTAAGTGGTTAAGGAGTCCAGCTCGTATTCGAAAGGTACCGGGTTCGATTCCTGTCGCGAGCGCTGAATTGTGTCCTTGAGCAAGACACTCTACTTGCTTCAATCCACTCAGCTGTGAAAATGAGTACCAACACTGCTGGGGATTTTTTTCTTCGATGGACTGGCGTCCGTCCCGTCCAGGAGAGTCATGTTCTCTCATCTGCTTGCACCATCGAAACCGGGGATAAGCACCGGCTCTATGAGCCTAACGATTCGATGGAATTAGCTTTTTTTCTGTAATACATCACAACATTTGCATAAAATATGAAAATGAAGCCAGATAAAAACTCTAAAACGGTCTATGTTTAACCGATTTTGATAACTGTTTTGCTACTATGATGGTTTTTAATAGACTTTAAAGAAAGGCAGTTGATCTTGCTTCTACACGTCAATATATCTTCATAAAATAAAACGTTATCAATGATATGAAAACTACAAACTTGCTCGATAACGGCTCTTTATAGTCGGCCGCTACTTGTTCGATTTCCAACATGTATTTATGTGGGATTAAATGTAACTCATCACTCACACTTAGCTCCAAAATAAATTCGATCCCAATACACCTTCATGGACTGGAAATATATGAGGCACACTGTTTTTAATTAAATCACAGTGCATATATAGGTCGAAATATATCATATGTCACTGACATACAGGTGTTACAACTTCCCGAAAAGAGACTTTATATCTAGGACTTTTGATTTTCGATAATTTATTCGTATTTGTAGCTAACGAACTGACAAAGGAATTAAAATGACTCTGTCAACGGAATGTTTTAACCCAATAGGAAAAAAATGATGACCGTCTGACCGTGTCAATTGAACTGATTGTTCGAAATTTGTATAGGCGGAGTTTCCGCTTTTTCTTATACAATTTTGCAACAGATCAATGAAGTGGTTATTATTGCCTAAAATATGAATTTCTTAAGAAATAAAGAGGGGTGTGGGTCTATCCGAGGGAGGTGGGGGTAAGGAGGGGGGGGGGGCGTTAGTTGACGGGGTCGTTCACCAAATTGTTGCTAAAAGGTCCGGATTTTGAGGCAATGACCTTTTTTATGTTTTTGCTCCTCAGTGAAATATAGCTTCCGAACAGTTTCAAAACTGCCCAATCCCAAAGGTTGGCTGCACCCCTGTATAGTAGATCAAAACCATTTTCACAACGGAACAGAAAAAACAAGAAAAACAATGTGAATCATCGTCTATTAGGCTGACAGATATTTTCCCATAGTATTTCCTTATTTAAGACGTAAAAAATACAGAAAAGAAAATCAATGAACAGAGGAATAGCGATTGCACACAACTATTAGATGTTATCATACTTGGAAAACCCTAAGCCATTGAATAATCATTCGATTACTCAACCTACAATAATTAGGTATTCAGAAAGCATTACACGCAGACGGAACTTCGTAAATGATCAGATCTTCGCCATACAAGTAATGAAGTAAACAAGTTATATCATCCATTTCCGTAGACCGTTAGAGAGCAATGAGATCTTTACTTTTGATCTGAAATTGTTTTTGAATTGTATTTTATTTTGCCAAACGTATTTGTATAGACATGAACATTGTAAGGCCTTATGTTATGTAAGGCCTTATGTTATGTAAGGCCTTATGTTATGTAAGGCCTTATGTTATGTAAGGCCTTATGTTATGTAAGGCCTTATGCAAGGCCTTATGCAAGGCCTTATGCAAGGCCTTATGCAAGGCCTTATGCAAGGCCTTATGTTATGTAAGGCCTTATGTAAGGCCTTATGTAAGGCCTTATGTTATGTAAGGTTTTATATTATGTAAGGCCTTATGTTATGTAAGGCCTTATGTTATGTAAGGCCTTATGTTATGTAAGGCCTTATGTTTTGTAAGGCCTTATGTAAGGCTTTATGTTATGTAAAGTCTTATATTATGTAAGGCCTTATATAATGTAAGGCCTCATGTAAGGCCTTATGCAAGGCCTTATGTTATGTAAGGCCTCATGTAAGGCTCTAAGTTATGTAAGGTCTTATATTATGTAAGGCCTTATGTTATGTAAGGCCTCATGTAAGGCCTTATGTTATGTAAGGTCTTTTGTTATGTAAGGCCTTATGTAAGGCCTTATGTAAGGTCCTATGTAAGGCCTTATGTGAGGCTTTATGTGAGGCCTTATGTAAGGCCTTAAATTTGATGTCATATTCATTATATGTAGGTCTCATTTGTATCTACTCATATCGTGCAGAAATCTGACGTTTCTATGAATACGCTTATACTAAAAGAGTTCTTGTTTCTATTAAAGAGGCGCTATTGTCTTAAAGAAAATCGCATGGCGTCAGTAAAAACATGACATGTACTTATTGACGTCGTCAAAAATCGACCTATTACAATCGTTCAGAGATTAAAAGATGCGTATACAGTGTGGGTATTAAGATTAGCTATGCATGCACGTATGTTGTATATGCGTAGTAACATGGCACGGCTGAGTTGAACAAAGCTGTGCAAATTTGTCGTTAGATTAATCATGGAGCTATTAACTAGAATTAACTCAGTAAATAGCTTCATGGTTTAATTTAAATGAGAGAAAAACGACGAAAAAACTGTTGACTTGATGAAATTCGAACTCGTTACGTTTGGCACAAAAGCAATTTGCCCGACGGCCATGAACTTGTTCATTCGGCCATATCAACGCTTGACTGAGAAGATTGCATTATTAATAATAAAGTGTGGAATATGATCGAGAAAGAGGCTCGTTCAGCAATTGATTAAAATTTGAACTTTTCAGAAAATTACAACTGCATGTCCTTATGGCGATATCGCACCTTTAAATTTACAGGATGTGAGGCTTCAGGGAAGGGAGTTACATGAATATAACAAAAACAACAAACACAACCTAAATGTATTCCTTCAAATCATGTAAAATATCAAATCACTGTAAAACAAACAGAATAATGAACACAAGTGAAAGTATTAAAAAAGGGAGAGGTGGACAGTGAAGGAGAGTAAAATCACAAGTATGTTTCTGTGAACAGGCCTAATGACTAAGCCCATAGAAAGGAGTACAACTGTATTCCAATTAAGGTATAAAAGAGAGGAAGGAGGAGATTATTTGCATGAATGAATAAATATATCGCTAAGAGAAGTTATCGCATAATACTATTAGGATATCAACAGGTTAACAACTTTTGTAAAGTAAAAGAGACATAAATGAAAAAAAAGGGGGAAATAAATATCTTTTACCACTCTCCCACCCTGAATATTATCAAACCTTCGGAACAATGGCTGAATGATGAATATTAAGGTAGGTATGAAATATTAATAATACGAATACATGAGTTACTAACCGTACAAGCGCTATGTGAACAAAATAAAGTTTAGAATACCATATAGCTCACAGAGTAAAACTAAATGGTCACACAACTGACTAAAAACCTGTATAAGTAAGCAAACTTGGAAACTTACTTTTTCTACATAATAATCACTTGCCGAATGTGTGTACCTAATGCACCCTTACCTAAGAAGAAAGCATAGGTGACGGAACAGGGGTTACGGGGCACAGGTGCGGGGCGTAACTTAAGGGTGTCGGGTGTTTACGCCCCTATGGAATTCGTATGACTTCTTCAATTTTGACTATTTCGTCGGGCAAAAACATGCATGGATTTGAAAAGAAATAGTACGAAAATGAATATGGTTATATTTTTATGTTATTGTTTCTTCGCAAAAAGACAATACAAAATACCTTTGAAAATGTTCTGGAAAACTGCGTATTTAATTTTGTTATTTTCATGTTCCACGGTCCGGCTGGACACCGATCTTACATGCTTAGTCGGGCTTATGTGAAATTGCAGATGAAGCCATACTGTCATGACTCTTTAAATCACAGATTATCTGCATCATTCTCGACTCAGTTGGACTGTTGGATATCAGAATCATGTTCCATCGACTTGGAATGATGTTGACAACATTATACTTGGGCACCGATCTCAGTCGGGCAAGGATGTGAAATGTTGGATACAATAGCGTAGTGAGCCTCCCAGAAGCTCGGGGATTGTGGTAACTGTGAATATTGACAGTTTGGTGTCAGGTGGGGGACGGTGGGAGACCTTGATAACGTTTTTTTCTGCAAAATTGAAGAAAGCTGACAGATCAGATGTGAGAAGGCGTAGGCAAGAGCATCAGCGATCCCTTTTTGGTGGATGGTCCTTGTCCTTGTGAAGAAGATGACAACAGAAGAAGAACAGCAACAGGTAGTTGCCAATCCTAATGTTTTGGTAATGACACACAGTATCTGTAACATATGATGCTAAATCCAAGCACTGGATAAGCTTTTCCAGAAAGTGAAGCTTAAGGTATCAGTGACACCAACAAGAAAGCGGTACCTGCAGTATATGAAAATGATTGAAGTGCTGAGATCTGCCCTGCACTGGCAATTTTATACTTTACCTGAAGTCACTAAAGAAAATGATTCCTTACTTCTCAGCAACTGGGCACAACAGTTACACTAAGTCAGTGCGTCTGGTCCTGCATGACATGCTGAATCTAGAGGAAAGAAACCCTCGAGTTTTTCAAGAGTTCATAGATGGGAATATGTTTTTCAGATGTAGCGATCGATTCTGGGGTGCCTTGCCAACAGATCTGATCATTGAGCAAGTTTTAATAAGGTCAGTAAAGAGCAAGGGTGGAATCGCGCATGAATGAGGGGTGGATGAGACGCAACAGACAAGGTAGCTGCTGCCGATGCCTGTTTATGCATAGATAACAACTGAGATGGATAAGCTACAAGAACACGGCAGTTCAACTCAGTACAACTGCAATGCAACGAGATATGGCAGGGACAGCAATCGTCCTTGAGTACCTGGAAAGCCATGATCCATTTCAAAAAAATTATTACCTGTATGACATATCAACTGGCATTGCCTCAAGTGTGCCCAACGTCCACATTGCTGAAATAGAGGCAAGTCCATCATTACCAGCATGGTAGGTAAGCAGGTTACAAAGTATGTCTTTAAAAAAAGAATCAAATGAAATTAATGGGAGCGAAGGTGATTTCTGATGAAGAGGAAATAACTGTCGACCCCAGCTGCTATTCCAGCGACTATTAATAATCACTAAAAACAGCGATATTGACCTGAATGAATTGTTTACATACGAACTGTCTGTGTATTCACCATCGCTCTTTACATACTGACATAACAAGGTATGCTGAACTCTGCCCAAAAAGCCAAATTTGCAGATGCTATTTTCAAACGCTGTAAAGATATCCCGGGGACCCCAGCTGAAACAGAATGCAATGTTCGGGATGGCAGTTCCCTTCTTCAACATTTGCCATGGACACAGGGTCAAACATACAGACAGATTATCAGTTCTTACACATGCACATGTCTATGCACATGTCTATTCCGATTGTTGTGTTCAATGGGATATCTGTCTACAAGAGTCTATCAAAACTGAAACCTGTATCCCACCTCTGGATTGAGACCAAGTCTTTGACTTGATTGGATGCTTACAATTTTCCATGTCTTGACATACTTTTAGAGGTCATTTGGGACTGGATGGTATCAAATAAACTGAAAAATGCATTCATTATTAAATTAATAATGTATTTTGGTAAAAACAAATGTCACTTGACGTATTTTCGACAACTTGATCTTTGACCTAGCTCTTCAAAGAGGTCATTTGGGTTGATAAAAATGCTTAATAGATTCACTGGGTCATGTTTCTATTCGACCCTAATACACTTATTGGGCTAAAAATAAATAGTATTAATACAAATTTACCTCAAAATCGAAAATGACGGCCATTTTGAAAATAATGCAGAGTAGATAACTTCTGGGTTGAAACCTGTATCCCATTTTGGATATGTCATCAAGAACTACCAAATAAACAAGAATATACAATAAAACAAACTTTTGCCATTTGTTTGACTGAGAAATCTAATTCCGCTCCTATACTGCGTCACTGTTAAAATGCACATCTTATTCGGTAGTGTGTAATACATGTATGGCACATAATGAGGGAAATATTTTCCCATTAAATATGTATATGGGCATGAGTCGAGATTCAAGAACGTGAGTTATTTTGTTTTATGCCATCACAGTGTCAACATATTTCTAAAACGAAGGAATTTTATTCTCACTTGTTATGCTGCTATGCAAGGTGGTAATGTGTTAGGCATCAATACCAACAAATAAACCAAAAAAATAAATAGATCATTTTACGTATTTTCGACAACTTGACCTTTGACCTAGCAGTTCAGAGAGGTCATTTGGGTTTATAAATATGCCTATTAGATTCACTGGGTCATGTTTTTATTCAATCCTAATACACTTATTGGGTTAAAAATAAATATTATTAGAGAAAATTGACCTCAAAATTAAAAATGACGGCCATTTTCAAAATGATGCAAAGTAGGTAACTTCTGGGTTGAAACCTGTATACCATTTTAGATGTGTCATCAAGAACTACCTAATAAACAAGAATCTACAATGAAACAAAGTTTTGCCATTTGTTTGACTGAGAAATCTAATTCCGCTACTACACTGCGTCACTGTTAAAATGCACATTCTATTCGGTAGTGTGTAATATATGTATGGCACATGATATGATAATGAGGGAAACATTTTCCCACAATATTTTCCCATTAAATATGTATATGGGCATTAGTCGAGATTCGAGAACGTAAGTAACTTTTTTCATGCAATCACAGTGTCAACATAATTCTAAAACAACGGAAATTGATTCTCACATTGTTATGTTGCTATGCAAGGTGGTAATGTGTTATGTATCAATACCAACAAATAAAGCAGAAAACTAAATAGGTTATCGTGTATGAACTCCACCTACAGGAAATGCCTACTTTTTCTCTGCAAGTCACTGTCACCGGAAGATTGGGGATGGAATATCTAATGTGAAAGTTTGTTGCCTGAGAGAATGGATAGCAAGCCAGCTCCTGATGCCATATAGAAATACGTTGCAAATGTATGGAGTACTGTAACACAATGATACGTTCATGCAAGGAAAGGGATGAATTATGCGGCAAGTGTCAAGATGGATGGACTATGTACAAACAGACCATTAAATGAATTTGAGTACTAATTCACAGTATGTATCCAAAAGGGTATGCGTAATGAATGAATACCTCAAAGTGTGCTTGTATAATTATTGGCAATTGGGTGGTCTTTGACTTGATTGAATGCTTACAATTTTCCATGTCTTGACATACTTTTAGAGGTCACTGGGGACAAGATAGTATCAAACAAACTGAAGAATGCCTTCATTATTAAATATACTATGATTTGCCATGTAATGATGTATTATCATGCAAGAAAATGGATGTACTGCACTGAATTCTGCGGAAAGTGTCAAGACGGATTATGTACAAACAGACCATTAAATGAATTTGAGTGCCAATTCACAGTATGTATCCAAAAGTGTGTTTGTGTAAATATTTGCATTTGGATGGTCTTTTACTGTTAAAATGCACATTCCATTCGAAAGCGTGTAATACATGTATGGCACGTGATAAGGGAAACATTTTCCCACAATATTTTCCCATGAAATTTGTATCTCGGCATTAGTCGAGATTCAAGAACGTAAGTAACTTTTTTGTTATGCCATCACAGTATCAACATAATCCTAAAACGAAGGAATTTGATTCTAACATTTTTATGTTGCTATGCAAGGTGGTAATGTGTTATGTAGCAATACCAACAAATAAAGCAGAAAACTAAATAGGTTATCGTGTATGAACTCCACCTACAGGAAATGTATACTTTTTCTCTGCAAGTCACTGGTTTTTGGTACAAACTAGAAGTATGCAAATCACGATTATGACATATCCTGTACATGTTTATTTCTGTGGCATTGCGTAGGTGAAGACGCAAAATACGCTCTGATTTGAAGAGAAATGGAGTACAGATCATTTATCGTATAATCTTAGATGGCTGATATCCGGTTTTCACGAGCAAGCAACTAATTGTAGATAGTACTGGAAATGAAGCGTGTATAAGCAAATTTTGTGACAGAACAGTTAAAGAGTCCGATCAATATATGTGTTCTCCATTAGTTTGTTATATGTCACAATAAGAAAGCATTTAAATGTTTTATGGACGCGTAGATACTGAACCTTTTAAGTGCATTATAACCCATATAGGTATTAAATCAAAACGATTAAAATATTTGTTATTTTGCAGACTTTATTAAATTTCCAGGCCTGAAAAGTGCATTATCTAATTTTCGCTTTCGATCCCCTGTCACATATTTTGAAGAGAAACAATTACACTTAGGGTGGTTAATCCATATCCTCGATCAATGTTTTGCTGGAATATTATTAGTGACTGCAATTAAGGAAATCTTTTGATATAGTAACAAAACAAAACACTTTGTATACTGTAGGTTCATTTATTATAATTATTCTATTTTCGGGAAAATCTTTGAATTTTGGTAAGCTATAAACTCGAAAATAATCAATTATATTTTCAAAAGTTCAAAAAATGTTTTATAAACAAATTGACTGTCTAATCTTTTTCTTTGAAATCCGTATAACAACAGCTATATTTGCTTCAACCATAGCTGAACAAATTACCATTGTCATTATAATCTGCAAGGTCAGCAGCAGTGCATGTTTCCTCCAAAAGGGGACATTTTAAGAGGTTATCCACATGTGTGGATCTGTACCACAGTCACAGTCAACTGGGTTTGATCTACTTATCGGCATCCATATGCCTTACAAAAAGTTTAATTGCCTGGAACCAGTATCAAATAACAAATGTAGACAATGTCATACAACTTTCGACAAATTTTAGAAAATGCCCTAAAATGTTCTTCTTTGTCACGATTTTTCCTATTTGTTTATCAAAACGATCCTCTTCCACAATGTCAAGTAGTCGAGTAACTTGGTTAGGAGAAATATAAAAAATAATTCCCTCATCTGTTGTTAATGAAACTCGTGTATGAACTAAATGTAAGTACATCTGGAATTCGAAATGTGTGCCGACAGCATCCCCCAAAACACTATAATGTCTGCAATACTTTCAAAAGTTAGAATGTTCTTGCCAATACTTAAGGAATATTCAGCTCAGAATAAATGGAATATATAGCTTTTGTCTTTCATTGCTAGTTTTTGATAGAAATAGGAGTTTTTTCGAAAGCAGTTTATTAGCAGTAAAATTTAATTGCAAGGATTTGTTCTATATCTTTTGGACCATGACCCAATATGTATACTACAAAAATGCGGCTATATCGGGGCCGACCGAGAAGGAGAGGAGGGGAGGGGAGGGGAGGGGGAGTTGGGGAATTGAAGTTGGAAAGTTCCCCGACTAAAAGTAGAAAATATATTAAATTATTGAGAGTGATATCATAATGCTTCAAATTCGTACGATTTGTCTTCCTCCCTGTCCTTTTCAACAAATCTGGAGTAAAATAAAAATAAAAAAAATTGCCGATTATGTAATCTAAATTGGATTTTAACAAATTTGCATTCTTGAATTTATGTATTGAAAAGGTATCATCCCATAAGTTTTACACCACACACGAGAAAAAATATGGTAGTCTAGACTCCGATATTGAAATAATCCTGCAAAACGTGAGGCAATTGGCACAGTAGTCTTTACCGCGTGTACAGATATCTGAGTTTAATCTGGTGAATGGATTTCATGCTGTCATGCAATCATGTTGGGATGAAGGCCTATAAGAAGAGAAAAGGCTTAAGAATGTTTTTGTTTAAAGATGATAATATTTTATTCCCAAAGTACATCATCAAAATCTTTAAAATTAGGAAATAGAACTAATCTATTCATAAATTTACAAGTAAACTGCATTCACGTTAAAATATCCGATAACAAAAATACATCTGGGTCATCAGTCCGGCAGAGGTCCTAAAATAAGAAATCAAAACGTTCCTTAAATTAGGAACTTTCGTGACATGGACATCGCCATTTTGTGATATTTCCCATAATGCTTTGCTAACGTTAAAGCTTTATGCAGTGTTATAGATTTTAAGTTTTAAATAACTCTGCTAAAAATATCTTGCCCGGCGAAACTTAAAACTCAGTGATAAACCTGCATTGCGTTCATGGCTAAATATTATCCATTAGCATTTTATATTTTCATCACGCCGTTTATGAAATTTCACGCCAATATTGTGCCACAACATTGCTACTGGCAGCGCCCTCACTCAATGTTTCTTAAGATAGTGTACACGTTGTGTCAGGAAAAAACCGTTCCCAAAATAAATTATGTACGTACCTACGTACGTACAGCGCATGTATAATTGTACACTGTATGTATGGAGTGTGGGGGTTCTAAGGAAAAACTACACATCGCAAAATCATACATTCTATGCGACCAAATGGTCCCTCATTTAATCTTTCTGGACATTTTCATAGCAAAATATGAACAAAACGTCTATTATTTCAGGTATTTTACAGGATACTCCCGAGATAATAGGATTTCCCCCGGACTGGTGGTGTGATTTACAAAGCCTCTACCTCCACGTCACTCTCTCCGTAGTGTTTAGCTCAATTTAAATTTAAAGGCATATCATAACAATATCAACAAATTCCAATTGAATTAGCTATGGAATTTCCATTTATATAGTATTGTATATTTCATATGAAAAGTTTCATGCAAATATTTGCAGAATTAATACACCATTTCTACATATATGTATATATATATATATATGTATATATATATATATATATATATATATATATATATATATATATATATATATATATATATATATATATATATATATATATATATATATATATATGTATATATATATATATATATATATATATATATATATATATATATATATATATATATATATATATATATATATATATATATATACATATATATATATATATATATATATATATATATATATATATATATATATATATATATATATATATACATATATATATATATATATATATATATATATACATATATATATATATATATATATATATATATATATATATATATATATATATATATATATAAATATATACATATATATATGTATATATATATATATATATATATATATATATATATATATATATATATATATATATATATATATAGAGATAGATAGATAGATAGATAGATAGATAGATAGATAGATAGATAGATAGATAGATAGATAGATAGATAGATAGATAGATAGATAGATATATATATATATATATATATATATATATATATATATATATATATATATATATATATATATATATATATATATATATATATATATATATATATACATATATTCATATATATATATATATATATATATATATAATCCGTCGCTTACAGTATTTTAATCATTTGATACAATTCTGTGAAATTAATTATGAGTTTTTTTGTTTTTATTTGTTACCATATCCCTCATTTTATGATAAGATTATTTACCAGAATAATTATATTTATGTTTCCGCCCATGAAAATCTGGGATTGGGAAAATTAGGATCACGTTTTATACGTCATATATTTTTGGATGTGCTTCGACTTTAAGTATTAATGAAAATTCATAAAAACATAAACAAAGTTTATAAGTAACTACACATGGGCCAGGAAGCCAAATGCCTATAGGAATAATCTAATCTAATAATGATAATATTCTGAACATGTGTGGGTATTTAGGGCTATATACTATTATTAGCTACATTTATGGAGTACTCGCTTCTACATAGAGTAATAAGCGGCGCTTTGCAAAACAAACGAAAGCTAGAAGAAAAGTTTACAAAAATACATTACAAAATACGGAAAAGCTATACGGAATAAGTAACTTCTTTTAAAAAATGTACAAGTTATTTTATTGTTTCACCTCATAGGGAAACCTCTTTCATTAATTTCTTCAGGTCCTGTGAGTGAAAATAATCTACAGTATTACTGAATGATTTCTTTCTTGTTTCTGGTATGTAAAACTGATTCTCGTGTCTAACAGTCTAAGGTGTTGTTCTTTCCTTTAGAAGAAGCTAAAAAAAAGTTGGAGCATATGTATGCTACGTATGAATTGATAGTGTTTTTTCCGGACTGTCGAACTTATCAAATAAATATAAAGCTTCTGTTTTGTATGTAGCATGTTTTAATATCATCCACTATGATGTGCCAATATTTGTTAAATCTACGCACATTCACATAGATGCAATAGTTTGTTATATTTAATATGACACTTTATTTTTTTTATCCTGAAATTTTAGGAAAAATAGATAAAATGGAACTTCAATAAGAATAACTAATTTGCAACATTTGTGTTACCGGATTTTTAAATTATTTACTGAAATTACAATGTGAATTTTTGTTCTTCCTTTAATACATTAAAATATAACCTACGATTACATTTTGAAGACATAACATTACCGCATATAGTATATAGATCAGTGTTTCCATCCGAAATGTCTCTTTTAGAAGGTTTATAAGCATACCAATAAAAATAATCAGTTCCATATAACTAAATTTGAAATAATGTTCCAATCTTGTTAAAAACAAATGCAGTTAAAAAAACATTCCACTCTTTAAAGCGTTTTATAAAACAAACAAAAAACAATATATATATATATATATATATAAATATATATATATATATATATATATATATATATATATATATATATATATATATATATATATATATATATATATATATATATATATATATATATATATATATATATATATATATATATATATATATATATATATATATATATATATATAAATATATATATATATATATATATATATATATATATATATATATATATATATATATATATATATATATATATATATATATGTATATATATATATATATATATATATATATATATATATATATATATATATATATATATATATTTATATATATGTATATATATATAATATATATATATATATATATATATATATATATATATATATATATATATACATATATATATATATATATATCTATATATATCCACATATATGTATATATACATATATATATATACATATATATATATATATATGTATATATGTATATATATATATATATATATATATATATATATATATATATATATATATATATATATGTATATATATATAATATATATATATATATATATATATATATATATACATATATATATATATATATATATCTATATATATCCACATATATGTATATATACATATATATATATACATATATATATATATATATATGTATATATGTATATATATATATATATATATATATATATTTATATATATGTATATATATATGTATATATATATATATATAATATATATATATATATATATATATATATATATATATATATATATACATATATATATATATATACATATATATATCACATATATGTATATATACATATATATATATATATATATATCACATATATGTATATATACATATATATATATATATATATATATATATATATATATATATATATATATATATATATATATATATATATATATATATATATATGAATATATATATATATATATATATATATATATATATATATATATATATTTATATATATGTATATATATATAATATATATATATATATATATATATATATAAAAATACATATATATTTATATATATATCCACATATATGTATATATACATATATATATATATATATATATATATATATATATATATATATATATATATATATATATATATATATATATATATATATATATACATATATATATATATATATATATATATATATATATATATATATATATATATATATATATATATATATATATATATATATATATATATATATATATATATATATATATATATATATATATATATATATATATATATATATATATATATATATATATATATATATATATATATATATATATATATATATATATATACACTCCAGAAAATAGGAAGAAAGCAAACAACTACACTTTGAAATAGATGTTGAAAAAATAAAAGCCTCATCACCTCACATTGTTAAAGACTGACAAATAGTCGAAAGCTTTGTGTTCTAGGTGTTTTTATTATTTTCAACATTAATTTGAAAATAGTTGTTTGCTTTCTTTCTATATTCTAGAAAATAAATGTTTTGGAGAGCGGACTCTGAATCCTATCAGGATCCAATCGTTGTGAATCAAGTTTGGAACTCAAGATTATATATATATATATATATATATATATATATATATATATATATATATATATATATATATATATATATATATATATATATATATATATATATATATATATATATATATATATATATATATATATATATATATATATATATATATATATATATATATATATATATATATATATATATATATATATATATATATATATATATATATATATATATATATATATATATACATATATATATATATATATATATATATATATGTATATATATATATATATATATATATATATATATATATATATATATATATATATATATATATATATATATATATATATATATATATATATATATATATATATATATATATATATATATATATATATATATATATATATATATATATACATATATATATATATATATATATATATATATATATATATATATATATATATATATATATATATATAGATATATATATATATATAGATATATATATGTATATATATATATATGTATATATATATATATATATATATACATATATAAAATATATATATATATATTATATATATATATATATATATATATATATATATATATATATATATATCAGATATCAAATAATTTTAAGAATTATACCCTTTCTTCTCTTTCAACCATTTTGTAACTGCGCCATCTTCTATCACTGAAAGACTGTTTACTCATGCGAGAATTTGTGGTCGATCTGACTGAAAACCTGGAAGATGACACAGATGAAGCCCGTCGCTTCCAATTCATCACAACAGATTTGAAGCTTTCCCTGAAATTCTTAGACAGAAAAGCGTAGATGAATGGATTAGTGCAACTGTTAGCGTACGCCAAGAGATTAAAAGCTGACGAATATATGTGCAGCGTTTTTCGAGTAAGTTCAACCAAGCCAAACCGATACAACACTCCTAGTATAAGGTTAGGTGCCCAACAAGCGAAGTACACCAGCACCACAACAACAAGCATGATGATAATTCTCTGTGTAGGGAGAGAAAGAAGACATGAAATTATTAGTGGGTTCTATGAAACCGACAAAAGAATGATGGTTAACTTACATGATTTGGTCTTAAAAATCTTTTCGACTTACAAAATATGTTGCGTCTTTCGAAATTTCTCCAATTGACCTAACACGTATGAAAAATCGAGAAAATAATGTGTTGCGTCTTTCGACACACGCCCTCCCCCCTCCCACCCCTCTCCTCTCTTTAGCTAGTGGGTAGGGATTCGACCCTACACCCAGTGGGCATCTTAAACCAGGAAACAGTTTGCAGTTGAAATGGAATTAATGTTTCATTTAAAAATAAATTCATAGGAGGAAGACAAAAATATATTCTTACGTTACTTTGGTTAGACTCCGGGGCTAGTCTAAAATTCACAAGCACAAACCTGAGATGTCCCACACTCAAATAACTTAGTAAATCCGCAGTCAAAAACGTACACAATCACCAATTTTTGTCTTAAAATGAAATTATGATTTGTGTCCTTTAATAAAGCTTAAATGGAGATGGAAATTAATCACGTCGAAATAAATATAATACTTTATTAACATCCTTAAAATCACTGCTCGATTCTCGCAACCGCAGTCAGGTTTGTCGTAATAGCATCAGAGATATTTCCCCACGCCTTCGAATACTACACACAAATCGGCAATCTGCTTGTGCGCACCATTATCGGGACGGCAAGACTCGCACGGGTTTTCTTTGTTTGCAAAAAAACGGAACGACAAACATATAAATGGGACGTGGATAAAATGTTTGTGTGATAGCCACGCATTAACTATGTAATTTTTCAAGTTTCCCTCCTACGTGCACAACTTCTGTGACCATTTAAAGTTGACCACCTACACTAACACTATATATATATATATATATATATATATATATATATATATATATATATATATATATATATATATATATATATATATATATATATATATATATATATATATATATATATATATATATATATATATATATATATATATATATATATATATATATATATATATATATATATATATATATATATATATATATATATATATATATATATATATATATATATATATATATATATATATATATATATATATATATATATATATATATATATATATATATATATATATATATATATATATATATATATATATATATATATATATATATATATATATATATATATATATATATATATATATATATATATCTATATCTATCTATATATATCTATATATATATCTATCTATCTATATATATATCTATCTATATATATATCTATCTATCTATATATATATATATATATATATATATATATATATATATATATATATATATATATATATATATATATATATATATATATATATATATATATATATATATATATATATATATATATATATATATATATATATATATATATATATATATATATATATATATATATATATATATATATATATATATATATATATATATATATATATATATATATATATATATATATGGCGAGGAAGTGTAGGATTGTAGGTAATTTTTAGAAAATGGCTGCGCCCATGGCACCAAAAGTTCCTGCATCGAGGAACTTTATATAGGGTTTCTCAAAAGATATATATTGACTATTCAATTCCTCTTTCTCTTCGGCCCTCTTCATATTTCGTCAGAATATATATTTCCTTTTCGAGCTAATTTACCTTAGGACATTAAATATTGAGTCTAGATTAATGTAGATACTCTTTAAACATTTTTTCTGAAATCTGTCAAAAATGTAAATATCTCATCATGTAAGTAAAACGCAAAAGTTTACGTGAAGGTAAACTTCCGCAATTTGAATCTCAATAATAATTCTCATCGACTGTCCAATTGTTTACTTATAAATTGTAGATATTAACAAAATATTTATCTGATCATGTATTTAAATCAAGATAGATCTGTAAATGCTCACAATGATCTTAGCTTCTGAAAGTGAAAAAAAGCAATATGTTTTAGACACAATAGTCGTGATAAGTGGTTTCACTTCATATAGTACCAAAATAAAAGAAAACGAAACTCCATCTAATCCTCAGGTATATGAATCACGTTTGTTTCTTTACGTACTTAGTCTAGTAGTTATTGCATTAGAAAGCATTTTAGACCCATATGAAAAATGTATACTGTTTGCGAAATCATCGTTTGCTAATAATTCCATTCTGTATAGCAATCAGTAAACAGTATATCTGCCTTCATAAGATAAAGTATTGCATCTGATAAAAAGAACAAATCATCAAAAAAGTTATTCATTGACAATGGGTACAAATGACAAAATGCGCATATAATGATACACGTGTGGACCTTATTACAGTATATATAAATACACATGCTTTTGCAGTTTTGTAGCAATGGAGTTACGAATATTCAACTTAAAATTGAGAAACTTTCATTCTTCGCATTGATGTAGGTCATCAATGAAATTGTGTTATTGCATTAACGATCAAGGGAAACGATAACCGATACATTCAAACATCAAAGTGTATTAGCGATTATATGTCTGACGTGATGTGGGGGCGTTTATTTTTTATTTTAGGTCAGCAATTATTTCACTTCATCGCACTGTTCATTGCCAACTCTTCTGAACAGACAGGTCATCGATCCGAAATGATTTGTTTTCACTCCACGTGACATATCAAAACGTGACATATCAAAACGTGCATATTTACTAATCATCGCTTTGTTGGAATAATATTAGTAAAGAAGCATATCAGAAGGCATTATCATTTAACTTTTTTTATGATAAAATCAAAAAGCAAAAGTTTCCAAATAAATTCTGAATTCATATGGAAATATCTCATCATGTAAGTAAAACGCAAAAGTTTACGTGAAGGCAAACTTCCGCAATTTGAATCTCAATAATCATGTGAAAAATATTCTGAAAACTATTGACAATTAAATGATTGTTCATCCGTGTGTCAGGTTGGTGGTGCTGTTTGCACTGTATAAGTTTAAACCTTTACATTTTTGACAGATTTCAGACAAAATGTTTAAAGAGTATCTACATTAATCTAGACTCAATATTTAATGTCCTAAGGTAAATTAGCTCGAAAAGGTTTGCAAAGTTTGAAATATTTGTGTAAATATTTTTAACATGGTTAGGGATGAGCTCCTGTGGCTAACAAAGCATTCGTGTATCAGAACAATACATATTCTGACGAAATATGAAGAGGGCCGAAGAAAAGAGGAATTGAATAGTCAATTAGTTCTTAACAACATGAGCGAAGTTTATCATTAACAATATTTAGTTACAATCACCCCCTCGCCGCCCCCTCCCCCGATCATATTCAAATGATTAAAAGTCCGGCTATCAGTTTCTTAGAATTGGTGCATTATGTTAAGGTTTAAAATTTTAGGCTTACATGCATGGAGTGAGGAAGAAAATTAGTGACTAAATATTATCATTTGTATTTAGTTATTGATTAATACGTTTAGATATCGGATTCTATATTTCCGTGTTGTTGTTTTTTGCCTCTACTCGTTTTCTTCAGCAAGTACATAAACAAAACACTTTTTATCCAGAACAAATTAACAACATATAGTTTTTTGTTCGTGAAAAAGATAGGATCCACGGGAGACGCTAAAGTGCACATGAATTTTATGTCAAAGTTTGAATTCTAGTAGTGAATGTTTTACAACAGGTGTGAGCTGCCATTTTATCTTTGAATAAAGATAAAATCTTCGACCTTATGTTTGATATTATTCAAGTAAACGTCGAAGTAATAAAAATGTACATTATGTGCATATCCTTATGTAATTGTGGATATCATCCTGCCACTATCACTATACTTTTTCATTAATCTCTAAAGTGTTCGAAAATTGATACTTGCCTCTTTGGGGAAAACGAATGCATAATTTAATATATGATATTGCCACTTTGCTTTTATACTTCGTCATAATTCGAAATTTTGCCAAGCGGTCGGATAGAAAGTTGGAAAAATCTAAATTCATCTCATAAGAAGTTGGTCAAAATTTGTGAACAAAGTTGGGTACCTGCATATGTCATTCTCATTAGTTTGCCGTACGTTTTTCCTTCATGGAATTTAGACAAAGTTACTTGAAATTATACCAAAATATATAAAAAGTTATATAAAGATGTATTCAGCAAGTATATACATTTTGTATATCTAGAACAAATTAACAACATGTAGTTTTTTGTTCATGAAAAAAGATATGATCCACGGTGTTTTAACAACAGTGTTTTAAAAAAGGTTAATATTTTGCATATCTAAGAAATATTGGTATCTGACTTACCAGTGCGTGCAAATTTCACGCTACTATAAAGTAATTCGTGGAATGGTATTGTGAAGCAAAGGTTTTTTTTGTTTAAAGCGATGCACAAAATGTACCATTTACCTACTTCAGGAATTCAGTTAGATATACCGACACATGAAACTGTGAAGAAGAACACGTCGGTTTTAAAATCTTCCATATTTTTCATGTCTTTAATATTTTTAAATGAATTATAATTGTTTGAATCATAATAACGGTCCATCTCTACAGTCCGGGAGAATCCTGGACTTTTGGCGTAATAAGAAAATACACTGACACTTGGAGCTTCGTATTCATTAAGATCCATGGAGGCCGCCATTTTAACTTGTGATAACGCTATATCAATGGGATTTGACTAAGAGTACGGTAGTTTTTGTGTAATGTAATGTATACTGCATGTACACAGTATCAGCGATGACTAAGCCAACACAGAATTATGCGTCGAGAAGCTCCAAGTTTTGATGTATTTACTATTACACCAAAAGTCCAGAATTCTCCCGGACTGCCCTACTTGCTTTTTTTTTCTATGCAGTCAACCAGTCTTTATTGATTTCACGCGACCTTCTACCAATTCAGAAAGCGATATTACAAACGAAACCGATAAAACATGATTATGAAGAAATACAAAGGAATAAAGTCAAAGTGTATGGCACCATATGGGTTTTAACAAGCGAACAGGTGTTATTTTCAATCATATATTGCAGAACATGTTTAATGTCGAGATTTTAATCTGATTAATTCGAACATCCGAACGAATGAGAATTAGACGACATTTGTGTGTAGCCGTAACACAAGATCAACAAGCAATGCGTTAAAGCGAAACTTTAATTCACGTGTGCGCCAAAGCGATAAACTTGCATGTGGCAACTTGGATGTGGAGGTTGATTCCGTTCCTTAATTTCGCACAGAGAGGTTATTCATTTGAAAACAAGAATTTACTGGAGTCGATGTTCAATTCAAGATTACTTGGCAAATAATCAAAATTAAGATTGGCCTGTTTGATAGAATTTGCACAAGGTTTAGAAAGACCAAAACTCTAAATAACTAACTCATATTTTCGTTGAAATTTTATACTGTCATCTTTCGAGCATGTATGTGGTTGGCTATATTTGGCATTGAGTATCATACGTGTTATATTCAAACAGGAAAACCTTAGGGAGATGTTATCTATAACATCTCCCTGGTTTTGTAAGAGCAGTTTACACTACAAAAACACTAAAAATGTAATATTTTTACCTCTGCTATAATTTATTGATATAAAGCAGGAATCGTTATCATAAACAGCTTTACACTAATTTTTATTAAGGAATTTTGATAGGAATTGGTACAAATTCATTGTACTTC
>JAIGNY010001587.1:1057500-1075000 GCA_020152595.1 Chiridota heheva | reverse complement strand
TTACTTTATTAACTCTGCCAACGTAGACTAACGCTACCATCTGCTGGCAGTTTCACGCTCTAAAAATTTGTCCCATATTTTGTACAAAACACACTGAACGGTTTATTAACCTTGCTATTCTACTGTAGATCTCAAAGAGATAAAAAAAAATCTGCTCCAATTACGAATCATCGACGAATGTCGCTGATCTTCAGTGTATGGCAATTTCAACACAGCAGAACAACTTCTTTTGGTATCATGTTCCATTCAAAAGACATCCAAGTGCACAGATTCCAGACGTGTGTTTAGTTTGTAATTTCTAGGATGGGTATACTTTAATGAACATCATATTCTTTATATCTGTTCATGTATATAATAGTTTGATCATTTAATGGCAATATCTCGTAACAGAACAGACATATGTGTGTGGTGATGAGATGTGTCGTGTCACACTTAGTCTGTTACCAGCCGTTTGAATATGAATAAAGGCCAGATATCGTGTTAAGGTGGAGATAAAATTACAATACAAGACAACGTTTCTGATCGAAATATGTACACAATTTTGCAGGAGTGACGTTTTTAGTATTTTCGGTTACGATGACTTCATAGTAACTGGTCAAAGAATTTGTCGCCTTCCAATATGAACATGCTTTTAACAAAATTGTGACCTACAGTATATATACATTTCTAATCTAAGATCCGAAACAATATGCATTAATAATGCAAAAACTGTAACAGGTTTAGATTAAAGCTTCTTCGATCTGTTGAATCTTCACTCTATAACTGTCAATATCAGATCATTGCTTAAACTTACGGTGAAGATCAATTATATCAAACAATCCTCTGTAAAACGTGTAGGTTTTATGAATGTTGTTTCGTTGAACATATTCATCTTCGTATTTCAAGAATAAACTATAATTCACTACATTTTTATTCATTCAAGTATTCATTACATTTGGGAATTCCAAAGACCTGACCACCGGGTGAATTCTGTCTCATTTTCTGTTATGACACCATCATAAAAGTTTTTAGTGCATACTTCCCAATACCAAAAATGAAAGTTGCATAAGAATCTCGCTATTTAGTCCACTTTTTAAAAGTGAATTGGGAACACCCTGGTGTTTCGTAGAAATTTGTATCATTTTTTAAAACAATGCGTTTTTTTTTTCTTCCGATGTGTGTGCAATTGTGTATTGTTATTCGAAATTAGTTAACACAATTATTTAGGTTGTATAGAACTATATGGAGAGTAGCGCTTAGTGCTGGTCTACATTACAAGAATCCCTTATAGTTGTAAGGATCAGTGTTGGGTGGGATGGGTTAGTGTGGGGTGGGATGGGTTAGTGTGGGGTGGGATGGGTTAGTGTGGGGTGGATGCTTTGTCGGTGGTTGGGTGGGGAAGTGGGTGATTGCGTATGTTTTTTGTAGCTATTTTCAATTTACCTTTACAAATTTTCTCCAAGCTTCTCGTGCGGTTTTCCTTTACCTCCTTTCTTTATTTTAAATGTTTTTATCCTCAAGTATTCTCACAAAATATTTCTTTGTAGCAGTTGCTGATTTGCGTTAATAAATTAGGTGTTGTTGTTCTAAGCTCAGTATTTGCATATATATTTATTTTTGTATTGATTGTAAATCAAGTTTGGCCAAAATAAATGTTCTTGAAATTAATTGAAAATAAAACCGTCATGAAAAAAGTTATTACCTTTATTTTATCATCAACATCATTTTCAAGTTTCTGAGGCTTGACGTACTTGCATCTTCCAACTGGCTTAAATTTTGCAAAAGAAGAAGGTTCCTCTTCGTATCCCCCTCGACTTTCTAACAATTCAGAATCAAGCGTTGGTTCTTCTTGACCAATATTAACCCTTGATGTTGCTGCGCCATTCTGGAAAGAGACTTTAAGCTTTCTTCTACCGACGCTTCTTTTTCGACCACGATTTTCTTTTGCGTTTTGCAGTAAAGCATGCACCACACAAAAGTATGCACATACCATAATAAACAATGGTATAACAAGAAGGAACATTAGATTAAAAGTGGCGTAAACTTTTTGCTCCCATTGGTTGGGGTCCCACAGATCCAGGCAATGAGTCTCACTGGAATTGCCCGAGGCTTCAGTAACTTGGATTCCCTGTGGAAAGAAAAAGCAGTATCAATTAGTATTTATTACTCCTACAATAAGTGAATCAAGCAAGAATAAAGTTACAAGAGAATTGTGTACAAACGGCTAGTAACTTTTCATAGTAATACAAACAATTTTGAAACCAAAGAGCAAAACCAAAATGTCAAACGGGTAAAACGTTGCTAATGCATGTCCCGTTTCTTTCCCTTTTATCCGGGAATTATATAGCAAGGCGAATTAAACGCAATTTCTGCTGCAGCATCCCTGGGATTCAAAATCGGGAATTAACACTTATTTCAAGGTAAGAAACTGTGTATTGTTACAAATGCAAAAATTTCAATATTTATAAAACATCAAGCCAATATTTTTATTTTTGTTGTAGATGAGAGCAGTATCAAAAGAAAACTTGAAAAAGAAAATTATATTTCATTGTTATCAAGAAATATTTCAAGAATGAATAGCCAAATTCTTGTAGGAATGAAGTCAAATTTGAATGCAAATTCAATAGTGCTTTGGTACCTAAAAATAAATGATATTTTTTCCAGACAATAATGATATTTACAAATATTTCTTCACCAATTATTAGCTGCTCACATTACAAAATGTAAACTATTTCTGTGTTGTCCTGCAACTCACATGATAGAATGCATTCAAAGAAACAATGAAAAATTCACAAGATAGAGTGCATTTAATGAAACAATGAAAAACTCACAAGTTAGACTGCATTTAATGAAACATAATAAAAAAACTCACAAGATGGAGTGCATTTAAAGAAACGTAATTAAAAACTCGCAAGATAGGGTGCATTTAAAGAAACATAATGAAAAACTCGCAAGATAGAGTTCATTTAAAGAAACATAATGAAAAACCCGCAATATAGAGTGCATTTAAAAAAACGTAATTAAAAACTCGTAAGATAGAGTGCATTTAATGAAACATGATGAAAAACTCGCCAGAAAGAGTGCATTTAAAAAAAAAGATGATTAAAAACTCGCATGGTAGGGTGCATTTAAAGAAAGATGATGAACAGCCAGGTCGATGTGTTACTTCCACAAGAGAGTTAATCAAGAATAAAGATATGAAAGATTTATGTACAAACGGACTGTGTGACATCACACCAGTACATAAGCCTACACCAGCCTTACACAAGTCTTTACGTATTCCGTCTTTCTCAAATTAAAACTACAGCTTAATGGATCAATTTTGAGCTAAATAGTATACCCTATTTAAACAATTAAAGAAGGAATCTCTTCACAAGAAAAGTGCTTAGCACAACCTCAGTATATCTGTGACATACCAGCGACGTCACCTCCGCTGTGGCTTTTGATTGTTTTGTCAGTACTTGTGTAAATATGATCTGCCAATCAGAAATGTTGAAATTTATTGCATAGATCCCTCTATTTAAACCGAGAACTGGCCATTGCAAGATGTTTCCGATTTTCTAGTGAGAGATAATCAAGTTTCAAGGAAGTGGGTACAATATTTTATAAAATTGCCTTTCTTGAAAATATGTTCACATTTGTAAAAGAGGACTATTAAAGAACACATTGGTGTACAAATCATTTTGGTATCTTTTTCCGTTTTGGGAGTTATTACATTTCAAAGAATTTACCAGTCTGACCTCACAGTGTACAGTGCGACATCATAAAGGCACTTTCAAGACAATTGTTATGTATTTCTTTGAAAAATATTGACTCTTTCTAAATAGCTGGAAACTTATTTTGTTTACATATTCAGATGAGGTGTTTAACATTGAAATGTACAGTGTGACATCATAAGACACCTCTAAGACAATTGTTATGTATTTCTTTGGAAAGATATTGACTTTTTATAAATATCTGAAAATATATTTTGTTTACATATTGAGATGAGGTGTATAACATTGGAATGTACAGTGTGACATCATAAAGGCACCTCGAAGACAATTGTTATGTATTTCTTTGGAAAGATATTGACTTTTTTAAATATCTGAAAATATATTTGTTTACATATTGAGATGGGGTGTATAACATTGGAATGTACAGTGTGACATCATAAAGGCACCTCTAAGACAATTGTTTTGTATTTATTTAAAACATATTAGCCTACCTCTTTCTAAATAATTGAAAGCATCTTTGTTTACCTATTGAGATGTAGTATACAGGTATAAGCTTTGCCTATCTCTTCATGTACATTAGAAAACCACACACAATTGCCTTAGATCTGCCTTTATGACATGACATCGTGCACTGCAACGTCCCTTTTCAACACATTGGTGAAATGTTTGGAATGCAAAAACTCCTAAACGGAAAATGAAAATTAACATGGTTTTTCACCAATTTGTTTTTTAATAGTTCTCCTTTATCAAATACATGAAAATGAACATTCACGGGATTATTACTTAAATTGTCCTCCATCAAAGATAATGCATATCTTTGACCCCAAGTATTCCTTTTAAAATTTAAAATTATTGATTTCATTCCTCCTTAAATTAACCGTTTCTGTGACAAATTTGTATGGCTAAGCAACAATATGGACAAATATTAATCCCATCACTGTAGTTTGTTTCAAATAGTAAATTATCATATTTTGTTTACTTTACGAATATTCGTGTCTTCAGTTTTAAGTACAGAATTGCTGAAAGCACCAACATAGTTTTAACTAAAATTTATTTAAAACTCCCAAGTTTCAGAGTCAATGGCTGATCCTCTCTGATGGTCGTTTCATTTGATGCAATCACAAAGTTCAGTTTATATCATTATAGACCTACTTAATCTCAATTCGTTCTCATTGTATTAAATGAGAAAAAAAAAAGGAAAGCTCGCCTCTACCAAAGTGCGTTTTCAATAAAATGTAAATAAAATCTTTCTGAGAGTATTTTCGTTATCTCTCTGTAGTATTTCTCGGGCTATATTTTTGATTGACATTTCCCATGACGTCTAAGTTAATGCTTTAATATCAATGATTCGCTCACTCTTGGGAAATCCCATTACGACTGCTCCTCCTTGATTCTAGTAATAATATGATGTTGCCTACCAATGGCATCGTAATATTCAGATTGAAGGTTACGAATGCAGCCGATCTCTAAGGTATATAGAAAAACATTCATCTGATTGAATAATCAGAAAAAGAGTCCTAAAATTCATAGGTGTGTATGTGTGCGTCGTATATGTAACGCGATTCATATGGTTTCAGATTGAAAAGGATATCGAAACGCAAGATGACCAAAACATCTGGAAATAGTAATATGCTTCGAGGTACACACATAAGTTGCAATGACCAGACATTTGAAAACTGATGGCTTAGTATTATTATACCCTCCTTCCTTCAAGAATTTTGCTGCATGATAATGTGGGCAGGTACAGTAAGATCTTTTGACATATACTACATAAAACAAACATGTCAACGTTCTACTTATAGTAACTTAATCATTAAGGGCAGTTCTCGTGTCGATGTGTAGATACTATGCAGTGCAGTTTAATGTTTCTGATCGGCATATCATATTTACACAAATACTGACAACCAAAAACTGCAGCGGATGTGACGCCGCTGGTATGTAGCTGATGTATTAGTGATGTGTCAAGCAAATTTCTTGCGACAAACTTCCTTCTCTAAACGGTCAAAATTTGGACCAAAGGTTATACAAATGACATTTAAATACTTTATTATGAAATATGTATAATGCGCCAGCAGGCTAAAATCATAGATTAGCAACCTACGCCAACTGCTAGCTTTTTGTTTATTTTCTTTATTAGAGCAGTATTATCTCTATCAAACTACACATGAGTAATATTTATATGTATGTAATATGTATAGTATATCTTTCGTATATCTCCCTGTATATCATGATTTAGCTGTAAGTTTCGTAAGAACAATTACAATCACAACATTTTTCTAGGACAAGTGGTATCATGAATTAGTTTTGAAATTGACAAGATAAGTCGTTGTAACAAACATTAGAAATATCCGTGTGAATGTAAAATTATTCAATAGAGTTCTGAAGATAACGATTCATTTTCTCATTTCTGAAACACCTGTTTCAGATGCCCTCAGGCTTTGTTATAATGGAAAAATGTGATTTAGTCATAAAAAAAATGTAAAATAGGAAATTATACTTCCGTTTCTTCAGCCACGATTAAACGCCAAAAATAAATTGTGTCACAAAGAAACGGAATGTTCATATCATGTTAATATCATTTAAATGAACAAAAAGACACAAATGGATTTAGTTGTATGTCAGAAGGCAGCTGTCATTAGCAGATTAGATAAGTGAGATCGACGTAGGGTCAACTAAGGCCGGTGCACAGGAGAGCTGTTTTTATTCAGTTTTGGAAAAGGTGCATTCTATTTAACAGATTAGCGGTCTGAATACTTGACACTATTTCCAGAGGTTAAATGTACGATATGCAACGGCGTGCCGTGCTTTCTTTATGCATGATGATATTTGTTTTTGTTGTATAGATATGCATAACTTTAGATGGACATAACTGTTTACTATTTCATGACATTAAGAGCAGTATAGATTGTACTTCATTTTTGTTTGGTTAAATGAATATTGGGCATATATAACAGTCAGGAGAATCCTGAACTTAAGAAAATACCTAAAAACTTGGAGCTTCGTATTCATTAAGATCCATGGAGGCCGCCATTTTAACTTGTGATAACGCTATATCAACTGATCAATGGGATTTGACTAAGAGAACAGTAGTATTTGTGCAATGTAATGTATAATGCATGTACACGGTATCAGTGATGATTAAGCCAACACAGAATCATGTGGCGAGAGGTCTGTTCAAAAGGTCAACGACCTTTCAACGGAAGTCTTTTGTTATTTTATCGCGAAGTCCACGATGAAATTGAAAAGTCTGTGGTCAAATAGACTGAATATTTACTTGATATCAGTTTTTCTTTTTGAAAATACCCCCCCCCCCCTCCCTTTCCCGCCGCGTTCTAATTAAAAATCCCCATTGACTTAACTTTATCACTATAGTTAAAATGGCGGTTTCCATGGATGTTAATTGAATACGAAGCTCCAAATTTTGGTGTATTTATCATTACACCAAAGTCAAGGATTCTCCTCTACTGTATAACATATATTGCAAATTTCATTCCAATTTCATTGAGATTTAATGGTGTGTAGATACATATAGAGCGATATAAATAAATCATTCGCAAAAATAAGTCTCTTTGGAATCCCTAGTTCATTACATATATCACAGTAACCGAAATTTTATTTTATATCGTGGTTAACTAATATGAATACAAAGTTGAAGTCCAACATTCGTAAGAAATATTTAGTTGTAGATTTCATACATGTGTAATTAGGTCTGTAGGTGGGATATGTGACACTCGGGAGCTCTTTAATTTTGAACTGTTAAAAGAAGACAAGTGTACTAACAGTTTATGAGGCCAAACATTCGTTTGGTGGTGATCATTTGTAGTACACAACAATGAGCTGCATTTGATTTTATCGAAAAAGTAATGAAACTGACCAATTTTGAACGGTCTATTCATTTACGAAAACATGTGGATTTGATTTGCTTTGCAAACGGGATTTTCCCGAAAACAGCATGCATTGTTAAACAATTTAAACAAATCTACGACCGACATTTTAAATAAATTTTGTATTTTGGATACCTTGAAATTGATCAAAGTAATCACAGGAATTGTACGGATTCTAAAAGTGTGCAATTAACTATGCAATTTATTCAAGGTTTCTGATGGGCAGAGATAATAATCAATCAATAATAATCATTAAATAACTGCCGAAGAAGCAACGTTACTGGTATGCATCAATGTTTCTGGTGCATATGCCGCGCAAAGCAATTTCCTTGGAAAAAGATTCCCTCTTTAATGTGTTGTGATGTTTTAATCATGCCAATAAATGTCGCTAAGGGGTATCTAGTAATTAGGTTTCACCACATTTTCAAATCATTTGGAATGTGTTAAAAATGGTTGAAAATGAAGATCAGTTTTTAAATAAGCACTACTTCTGTGTGGAGCTTCGCTTTTCAAAACAACGTAGATTTAGCAACGGCACTACAATTCATTTTGACGGTTAAACTGTCCCTGTTCATGATCTGTCCCTGTTAAAATACTCTTTTTTATCAGTTCGGTTTACGCCCCTCACCGGGCAGCCGGGAAATTTCCTAATTGAGAGATTTCTTGTCATTATAACCCACAATGCAATCTTTTAAAATTCAATCTCTCTGAAAAAATACATAACGGTAAAATAGGTTTAAGTCGCATGCGAAATATTCAAATCTTATTGGTGTAACAGAACAATGAAATTATTTCCTCCATTTTCACAAGAGCAAATTTGATTTTTACCAGAGAATTTTAACGTAATCTTTAAAAATTATTTTCAATATTTTTTTCAAGGCAGATTTTAACATTTTAATTACCAGCAAAAGCTCAAATTATTTAGAAATTTTGATTCCAATATCATTTCCAAAGTATACAACTTTAGAATTACAGAATTTGACAAGTAAAAAGAATTTAACGGCCGAACTTATCAGCAACAATTCATGGTCACTGCGCTGTCTCGATCTCCTAATCGGGAGCGAAGGCTGACTGTTTTATTCAAAACAAAATTAAATGCTAAACTTGGAATTGTCTTATATTTAAGGCTAACCTGCGATTCCGCTACCTGTCCATGTGAAACACATTAGTATAATGTATATTGCACAGGCTTCTAGTTTAAGTCTGAGTTTTAGAGAATTCATTCTTCGGATAATTAACCTGTCTGAGTTAGATGATTGACAGTTTTTTCAAACCACCACATCAATTTGCCTAGCAACAAAATCTGCGCAACTAAGTGGGGCAAACATCCTACGCGGTACAGCTAGCTAGCGGCACGCACTCATGTAGTCAAAGCAATTTACTGTACAAAACAAATTTCTATACACACAGACTGAGTGACGGCAAAATGGTGAACAAAATTGGGCTTATGGACCCTCTGCAGGCATCTGATTGCTGTTCCCCAGAGGACGTAGCAAAACTGAAATTTGTTTATCCCATTTGCTAAAAACTCTGACGATCCGGAGAAGAGTCATAAATGATTCAAAGCTTGCGACAGGCCTCGTGGACATCTAAATGTCAATGCATTGGCTGTTAATGCACGATTGCGCATTTGCGATTTGTTGTGCCCCACCTAGTTACCGCGTTGCTATAGTGGGTGTGGTTATTTCGTAACTCAGAGACGTTAATTCATTGAGTTTTGATATTACGAAGACCTAGCAGGAATATAAACAACACTATCTAAAGCACGTTTAAAGTAAGTACGCAACGAATTTATAGTGACGGGACATACAATTTTGTTGAGACACGATTCCCTCTTTAGGCATAATGACCCAATTCAGCCCGGGAGTAGGAGGCAAAATGCAAAATTGCACATAAATCTGAAAGATTCAAACGCCCCTCAAAGATTTCACCATAACGGAATTTTGCGGATTTTATGTTCTTTGACACAAAATTCCGCTTCCAGTGATACCAAACTCTTTACCATTTCTGCCCGGTTAACTCCTTCAACTACCTAACTAATTATGATTAAAATAGTAAGATCTGATTGGTATCTGAATCTTTTCTTTGTTTAATTTATGACAATTTATGGAACTAGTTTTCAAAGTGAGTACAATTTACAATGAAATGTGTTTGAATTGCATAAACACATTTAGAATACCATGTACAATCCAATGTTTTTTTTTTTTTTTAAAGATACTCTTTGCCAAGAAAGTCCAACAAATCTTCCAAGAAAATTGGTTTCTACGGATACTGGAAGGAATTTTGCTACATCATCGCATGGCCAAGGCGAACTCCTAAGAATACACAGAATAAAGCTCTCATTTGGTTGAGTTAAAGTTCCACATTGAAAACCTATTCGTGGGAAACTGTTTATCTTATTGCACGCCATTGTTGACTTAGTAAGTTAATCATAATAAAAGATAAAACACATATAATCTGGGACAACACCATTTGGTTTAAACTTCAGAGCCTCTTTAAATCAATACCATGGAGAGGTGTCTTAATGCAAAACCGATCGATCAATACCAATTGCATGATTTTACACACACAGTCGAACTCTTTCAATCATTTGGGACAATTTACTAGGCCAGTAAAAGTTTCAAAACAGCTGCAAATTGTCGAACCAAAAGTTCTAGAAGTAGTACGGATCATAAGTAACTTTTTTGAAGTGTTATTTGAGAAATACTATTAAACGTAGTTATTTTAGGCAGTCAGCCATTTATGTTTCTGTCGCCATGAACAACCAATTCAATGTAATTTTGACGAAGTTGAATTTACATGTTCTTCGTTTGATTGGCTTGAATAAAAGAAATACTAAAAAAATTATGAAAGATTATTTATGAAAAATGATAAGGATTATTGAGTTTGAAGGTTTTATTACAAAGACGTATTGTTTATAAGCAGGGTTTGAAGATTGGGGTTTGAACGAGGGTGATCAATGAATCTATCCCATTATAAGATTTAAAATTTGCATTTCAAAATTCCCTTTGGCTTCTTAATTAAAAATCTCTTTTTTTAATTGCAAACTAAATTATTTCTTTATCACATAAGTAGTGGTAGTTTATTATAGAGCATCGAATTTCCAAGTCACTCTTTTGAAAATCTCTTATAATACCAAGTGATAATGAAATGATTGAATACTCTACTGGACGATAATATTTTTTCCTATACCTTCTTAAAAACTGTCGGAAATGCAAAAAGTGCTGATAAAATCCAAACCCCAGCAACCGCGAATTTCGCTCGACCAAATGTTAGCACCGACTTTGCCCGCAATGGATGTATGACGACATAGTACCTGAAAGATATAAAAGTAAACATGATATAATCATTTCTTGGAATCTCTTCTCTGTAAAATTCGATGTTTATATTTTTCAGAAACATGAACTTATACTTATTTTCGATGTTAACTGATATATGGCCTTTAAACACAGTCGCAAATTAGATAATGTAAGCCTTTTACAATGTCAATGAATAGGCCTAAATGTATTTTGAATAAGATTGAACATTTGAAAATATCAATATGTAATTTTTAATTTTTAATTCAGATTTGTAATGTATTGCAGGGCGACTTTAATATGCTCTTTTGTTTTTAAGTATGATTCTGTAAAGTGAATCGGTGGAAGCATTTGAGTATTCAACATATCCCAATCAAATTCAAGGAAGAATAAACTACCTTCCCATCAATTTCAACAGTCTTCTACACGCCCCCGATTGGGAGAGAGATCGAGACATGCGCAGTTACCATATTTCAAATTGTCGCTAATAAGTTAATAACTTAATTTCTTTTTGCTTGTCAAATTCTGTAATTCAAAAGTTGTATACTTTGGAAATGATATTGAAATTAATATTTCTGAATAGTGTGAGCGTTTGCTGGTGATTAAAATGTTAAAAGTCTGCTCTTCAAAAAAAAAATTCAATTAACTTTTAAAGATTACGTTAGAATTCCCTGGTGAAAGTCAAATTTGCGCTGGTGAAAATGGAGAAAATAATTTCTTCGTTCTGTTACACTAATAAAATTATAATATTTCGCATGCATTTTTCCTACCTTTGGCTTAAACTTTTTTTACCGTTATGTATCTCTTTAGAGAGATTAAATTTGGAAAAATGCATTGTTGTTTTACGAACTGTTCAGTGACGGAGGAATTTTATAAATTAATCCATTAAGGGTTTTGGGCTGTCCGTCCTGATATTTGTCGCAAATTTAGCATGGATTTAAAATCTATCAAACTATCACCCATAACCAAACAACTGCACGTGTTATTTTCAAACCTCAGAAGCTGACCTGCAACAATTTGAATATTATTCAAACCAATAAGAAGATTGCCATGTCTATAAATATCTAGATAGGGCCTCACTTGGCAGTCAGGTTCGTAATCCCTATTGGGAGAATCGGGATCAGGAGATTCTTCACATAAGTGTCCCACAATGCATCAATCAATATGCAAATATTGTGCATAAGCATAATAAAAACAGATCACTTTAGAGCTATGGAAACTTAACAACTGCAAGGGATTAAACGTTTTTTCCATAAAATACAAAATTGCATATAGGAATTATTTTTTCACCGTGCGATTTTAAATTTTACCATAAAATATTCCACAAATTGGGAGAAGAGTGTTGACTTTTAATTGTATGTTACTGTTAGGTTGTAGTGTTTACATCGAATTTTCTGAAAAACACTTTTTTTTGTGTTTTTTTTGTTGCAGGATTATTTTTGACTTACATTGTTATGAATGACAATTTGAGTCAAATTCTACTTCGGAATCAGTAAAATAATATAAACACACAAAGCGACTTTACTAAAGACTACGGCGAAGTAGCAGTAGTCTGAAACTTCACGAATCATTGGACATCGTATTTGATGTTCATAACAGTACAACTAAATAAGTTTTGTAAGGATACACCAGTATAACAAGTTTTTATTAGAAACGTAATAATGATCATCAAAAGTAATATAAGTAATTCGGATGATGCATGATATGATTTTAACAGAAGTGCTTGATGTATACATTAAAAGCACTTTTTAAAAAAGGATTGCTTTTCTTTTTAAGAACAGCATTCTTCAAAAATTTTATTGATGAAGAACTTGGCAATAAACCTCATTTTCCTATGTTTGACAGGCAACACGAAGAGCATATAACGTTTTTGCAAACGCCTCAAGGTGCTGAATCCTATGTACCATCATCTCACAAACTGGAAACTAATAATGCATTGAATTAAATCAAACTTATGCACACGTAATAATAATTTCTCCCACGTCATGAAAACCCATAAGTTTCATGCTAATCTCTGAATTCAGCAGTGCAAGCAGATGAGAGTTTATGATTATCATGGACGGGACATCAGTCTACCCCGCAAATCGTAGTAGTAGCTGGGTAGACTGGAGCAAGTGTGTCTTGCTTAAAGACATATGACCCAAGAATCATGCCGGGACCACATGTTGCCATTTTTGTTTTCAAAGTAAAACAATTTTCAAGATTTTGAGTCAATATTGTTTTTCTACCTGATAAAAAGATAAGAATTATAAACAATGCTATCGAGAAAATATCATTATTCTATGCAACTGTTGATAAGTAGAACCCAGCGTGTGCTATTTTACACACTTTGTGCACAAATCATATTGATATTGCGTAGCAAAAACAAAGGGATTCAGAGTGTGAGTACTTTTTATTTTAGAAACACTTTTCGTGTACTTAAGTCGCAAAAGACAATGAAAGAACCAGTCAAAGGTATTTAATATCTATATTTCTCTTTAATATTCCCATCGTCTCAGATTTTGTTTGGGAATTTATTCATTCGATCATTAATAAAAGTACTCTCTCTGTAGACGTAACCCAGGTGAGTATTCATGCCATGATTTACAATAAATCGCACTTGTATGCATGCCAATTATTTACTAAGCCACAAAAGTTTATTTTTGAACTATAAATGCCAGAAATTGTCTTTTATTGATTTTTTTTAATTATTTGTGGCCAGTGTTCCTATATTTATTTAGAACGTTGTCCAGGGGATATATGTTTTAATATAAAGAATACCTCAAAAAGAAAAATACCCAAATAAAACTTTAATATGCGTGGAAGTGGGAAGTTACTCAGAAAAACCACATTGTTGTTTGTATTTTCACATGTATAAATCAAGAAGATAATTTCTTTATTTATTGGATTAGTTCAGTCTGTCAGTAATCAAGCAAGTTCATCTTGTAGTGAGTGGTGTAGTGAGTCTACTATGGAAGGTTGACGCCCTAATACTCATTTTCTTAACAATTTAAAACTTTTTTTACAGAAAATTGATTTAGGTTGCTTATTATTTGACTTACTTTTTGATAAATTAATTACCTTTAGGCCTACTAGATTTGTTACAATTTTCCTGGCATATTGAATGGTTTTTAGGCCACAAAATCACAGGAAATATATTGAATATGATGGAATACATTAAGACTTTGAGAAATCTGAAGATGTGACGTCGCAACTAGTCATATTTTGGACGTTTCTACACAAATGATCATCTTAAATATCTCCTTAAGGGAATAAGATGTTTGAATGCTTTCTTCATCATTTTGTTTCTTTGAATACTCTTTCGTATAAGATGAATTTGCTTGACTACTAAACTATTCCGTTAGAAAAGTCAGTACCCAAAGATTTACTTTGAAAATAAATGAATAATACATTTAAGTATCCGACTAAATTAGATATAGACGTAGGTACTGTATCTTGTATATTCAAAATAAATACGTAATGAATCTGTTTACACGTGTGACCTGTGTCCTACGAAAGAGAAAGAAGAGGAATAATAGACCCAAGCTACATCTTCTAACAAGAAACGAGTTGTATAAATATCTAGTGTTATAGAAAATGTGTTGGTATGAAACATTTTTCTCCAGTCGTACTAAAGTCACATTTTGTTTCCACTCTGTTTTCGATATTTTCGGAAAGAATTTAACGGTCTAACAAAGGTATCTTTTCTTTATTTTGCTGCAATTTCCACTAGTACTTTTCAAACGTCAAAATCCAATTAAAGTTCGGATATAACATTACGTGTACATCGAAGCAATCCTAGTATTTCATAAAAACATAAAATATTAACAACCTCCAACGGAAACATGAAGAACAGTACTGCAATGCGTCTTCCCACTAAACTTTGCTTTCGATGTTTGCCATGTAGATAAGGTGCATTTGCCATGTAGAATAGGTGCCCTTGCCATGTAGATAAAGTGCATTTGCCATGTAGATAAGGTGCATTTGTCATGTAGAATAGGTGCCCTTGCCATGTAGATAAAGTGCATTTGCCATGTAGATAAGGTGCATTTGCCATCTAGATAAGGTGCCCTTGTCATGTAGATAAGGTACATTTGCCATGTAGATAAGGTCAATTTGCCATGTAGATAAGGTGCATTTGCCATGTAGATAAGGTGCGTTTGCCATCTAGATAAGGTGCCCTTACCATGTAGATAAAGTGCATTTGCCATGTAGATAAGGTGCATTTTCCAAGTAGATAAGGTGCATTTGCCATGTAGATAAGGTGCATTTTCAATGTGTATATAAGGTGCATTTGCCATGTAGATAAGGTGCATTTGCTATGTAGATAAGGTGCATAATCATTTTGGTTAGGAACGTAGGTTTAAAGGTCAGATATTGTGTGAATGTGGATACCGTGGAGGTAAGAAATATAATACAATCCAACGTTTCTGATTGGGAGAAATGTTTACACAATCACCGACCATGCACCGGCAAGTCAATTAACTACTTCCGCGGAAGTGACGTTACTAGTATGATCAGATGTATTGGTGAAGGTCAAGCAATTTCTTCCCCGTTTAAATAGTTTCCTGCTGTTCATGTTTAGGGGACAATCTCACTACATATACCAAGCCCAATCAATGTTTAACACCTTTTAACCGATTTCTTTTTCGGAAATATCTTATCTTCCACAATTGATACACGTGTTTGGAATATGCAAAATAAAATGAATATTGTGCTACAATGCGTTTTGGTTTGACAGTTATTTACACAACGCAGCAACATATAAATGCAATTAATAAAATGTAAAAGCACTTTGAAAAGTTACAGATCTGTGAAAAGATTCAACAGATTTATAGTTCCCCATCCATGCCTTCTAAAAGTAGGCCCAACCGCTCACAACACATTAACTCCTCCACTACCAACTGATGAGTGAAATTAACTTAAGTGCAGAGCGAATAAATTCTCTAAATCGATGAGTAAAATTACGTACAGTGCTCGAAGTTGGATCTTACTTTCCCTTTGATGATCTGAAGTTGAATCGTTTGCAAATTAAACTTGACAAAAAGGAGGCTTAAGATTTGGGGTCAAAATGTAGTTTGTCATATTTCCATGAATTCTAGTCACTTCATGGAAGATTATAGAAAACGATGAAGCGCTCCTTCCTTTTAAACCTATTTTAGTAGTATTGTTGTTTGGCATCTTAGAAGAAGCAATGTCTTTTGTAGATGATGATGTCTAAAACAAAATGGGAGAAGTAATCAGAAAATCAATAGCCTAATAAGAAGGCGGTTAGTTTAAAGAGGCGAAATATTCATATGGACACAATGCTTAAAGCTCGATTAGAATTGTGTGATTGGTTGAAATTTCAATCAAACGCTGCACAATTCGTTGGCCCTTATTTCACGCTATATATTACTTAAAAATCCCGCGCATAAATTAACAATTGCTGTGGCCCACTCGGTTAAGGCGAGGGACTTCGCTTTTTTTCCTCGAAGCAACAGTAGTAGATTAGAATCCCGCCAAATCCATTTCTTTGTAGAATTTTCGTATTTCTTTTTTCGCTTATTGTAATTTTTGTCTGGTGACCGTTATTTTAGTATTATCTTACTAATATTTCACTTTTACTGTCTTCTTTCTAACAATTACTTTGAAGGAAAAATTTTTTTCTCCCGTAGATCGTTTTAATGTTATGCACTACGATTAAATCCCCCTCCTCTCACACACACACAACGCAATGTAGTATGCACATGTACAGACAGGGGTCTTGGGCGTTCTATTACTGGAAGTGACGTAAAAAGTTCGCATCCCCAATTTTACAGAGACCAACAATGTACGAACTGAGACGGGCCTCCCTCTTTAAACTTCAAGAAAATATAAGCAACAAAAAGTACGAAACGTTTTTGTTTTTTATCCAAACATAAACTAAAAAAAGGATGGTACATTTAAAATTTGCATACAATTTGGCAAAGTGTTTAGGAGATATCAAACTCAACAAAGTCCTAAAACACGTTTTAAACCATGTTCGTATGTTATCTAATTTTTCGCTAATTATATGTAGTTAAATGATGACAAGACTGAAATAATTCACATATCTTCACGCTTCAGATCTGTCATTTCAATCCCACCACTCCATAATGGTAACACTCGTGTTAAGCCCGTAATAAGTACTAAGAATCTGGGCATAACGTTTGATCAAAATTTGAATATGAACCAACATGTTAATAACATCTGCCGGGCAGCTTCTCATGCTCTACACAAAATTGAAAAAATCCGTAACTACCTGGATCAACAAGCAAGTGAAATGCTTGTACATGCATTTGTGTCTTCACGCTTTGATAGCTGTGATAGCTTGTTATATGGTCTCCCCAATTCTCAACTCACTAAACTGCAACGCATACAGAACTCTGCTGCAAGACTAGTCACGCGTTGTAAACCATTCACTCATGCAACTCCAATCCATCACAACTTACACTGGCTCACTCTTAAATCGCGCATCAACTTCAAAGTTCTTCTGTTAACATTCAAATGTGTCCACAACCTTGCTCCGACTTACTTACAGGATCTTATCCACATGTACAATCCGACTCGCCGTCTTCGCTCCAATTCTAAGTTATCACTCATACCTCCTTTTGTTTCTACAAAGTCATATGGTCATCGTTCGTTT
>JAIGNY010001587.1:1015000-1050000 GCA_020152595.1 Chiridota heheva | reverse complement strand
CTATCTCCAGTTTCGTAAACGTGTGTAGATGTAACAATTTCTTTTATATATTTGATCTATTAACATTGTCTTCTTGTTATTGTTGAAATGTAAATGACAATCATAAATTTAGGTTGAAAAGAAGATTGTATAACCATTTTTTCTTTGCTTTCCTGTGGTTTAGCTTTCATTACATTTCTTTCATTCAGTTTTGTTCCAAGAAAGTCTTTAAATTTTTTCGAATACAAACGCACACATGTTACACAGATTGTGGGGAAAAGGTAACTAGGTATTACACTATATAGAAAAATATGATATAACATAATTTAGTAAAGATCGACAAAGCTTTTTTGTTAAAAGGCCTAGTTGCATCCGATTTTTATATTTAACGTACCTAACGGACCAATATGATACCCGTAATTTAGTAACCGTGGGTAGATTATTAAGGTGTTATATTCTGTTGTGTCTAATCTTGAAGTACAATTCCAGAGCAAAGGTCTTATTTGTTTACGGACGTTGGCAAGATGTTGAGTTGGGAGAGGAAAAGGAGAAAAAGGAGGGGGAAGGGGGCAAACATTGAACCAACGTCTCAGAGTAGCTAAAGTTTGGATAATATCAAATAAACCAATGGGCCAACATTCAATTCTTGAGTTGTTTATTTCTGTACCCCACGACAAACCATTTTTCAAAGTATACCTTGCGATGAAGGTATAATTATATTGAAATACTTCAAATATCCAAATCTTTGCCAACTTTGGCCAATGTATGTGAACTGTATGAATTAAAAGATGTCCAATTATTCCAATTCAATAAAGTCTCTTCTAAGCAATGAACTGTTGAATTGGCCTAATAGTCAATAATTTAATTCAATTTAAATAGCTTAAAAATTCAATACATCCAAAGATAACTTGAGCACGAATAAGAGGAATCTGAATTTTCAAATTGTGTTATTATTTGGAATAATTTTCACATGTAGGCTGCGTGCATTTATTAAAGATTAATGTTGAGGCGAAGTGTTTATATGCGTATTTAATGCACTAGGCAACGGATTTTGACCCGAGTAGAATGACCCGAGTTTAGGACGGTCATTTGCGAGTGCAAAATTCTTTAAACCGTGCATTAAATACGCATATAAACACTGCCAAAAACATTAAACTAATTATAACATTTTCGTGTTAGATTGTTTAAAAGAGCTGGCGGCCGAAAGTGATGGCGTTATTTTTGCTAATTTCATAGATATATTTTATATCTGTGGCTAATTTATGCAGATTTGAACTAATAGAAGTCGCATCACACGGTCTTCTTTTTACATAGATTTTCACCGATTGCGCGCAAACAACAAATTTTAAAAAGTCAATGGGGAAAACACGTGCAAATTTCCAGTACCCGGGTCGGGATTTAGTAATTATTTTGATATTCTGTACTGCAAAGGTATTCAATTTAGTGTGAAACTCACACTAAATTCGCCCTCGGTCGAGAGATCTTTGAAAATGCATAAAAAAAATGAAAATGAAAGGTGTAGACATGTTTTTTCGCTATGTTAAGAAATTTACCTGTTGTAAAAATGGATTAAAGCAAATTATGAAGGCCATGCATTAATGCATAGGTCATGACAATGCAAATAATGTAAAATAAATTGTATAAATGATGTTCACAGTAAGACAACAATCTTTCTGCGCCAATTTGACATTGATCTTAATTGTATCCCTTACAACACTGAGAAACTTATATCACATTGTTTTTCCAAGTACCGTGTTCCAAATTGTTTCTTTAATCTTAGTTTAAAAAAACGTTTAAGATGATGCGATACATTGACTTCAGAAACATAATTGTGTATGTTCGCCATACTGTACATAACACATGTTGTGTTTAAGTTAAATGAAATATTTTTATTTAGTAGTCTGCCTTTCATCATAATTACAATCATGGTGGTAATACATAGAAAGTGCCTGTTTTGTAACGTCCTATAACTTCCTCTGAACGAAAAACAGATTCTAGTCACTCTATGCACGTTAATAAGATGGAAAATTCGTTTTAGACTTTTTTGTTTGCCTTTGTGTGAAAATAGAACAAAATATTCACCAACCTGTGTTATTCTGATAAAGACTACAAACAGGAAAAATACGGAAGCATATTGTCATTTGAGAAACGACTAACCTGCCTATGAGCAATATTACAGTACGTGTAACATGAATGCTAATCAGTCTTTTAACAAAAGAGAGAGAATATCGCTTTTGCTAGCAGGTTATTGCAATCTCTGTAAAGAACACTTAGTATTAACATATACAATGGCTCCAGTTATTTTAAGATGACTGTTTTCTGGTTAATTTTAATCGTTCAATACACATAAAATAAAACCCAAATCAAGTTAATTCTCGCGGATGATTGATAGTTAAAGATTAAACAATTTTAAAAGTTGTCCTGAAAAACTTTTTCATGTTTTCAGCCGATTTTTTTTTTTGTGAAAGAAACACGTTCAGTCACAGTTACTACGAATAAGAGTAAATTCTTATCCAGTTTGAATTTGGAACATAACATGTGGAAAGAAGAATATTAATGTTTACCTTCGATTGGTATCGGCTATTATAAGCACATACAAAAAGGAAAAAAAAAAACACTTGTGTTTTATTTCGATTGGTATCGGCTGTATTCCCACACAAAAATCTTGCGGATCCGATTGCACATAAGTTTTGGAAGAAATTGAAGAAGCTTTTCGTTATTTATCTGTAGAAATTAACAAAAGCAGACAAGTTGGGGAGAAAAACAAAGATCCAGTATTTTTGCAATAACATTGCATATGTCATCTTTAGCTCAGCACACGCCCATCATAATAACAGCAGCAGTTCGATATACCAAAAACATGACCAATTAATCGGGGGTGGAGACAAGAGGTTATCTTGATATTATGGGCTTTTATATTATGTCCCAACATTTACAAACTTGGCCAGTATCTAGGAAACGTTAACATATTCTGGAGACAGATTAATAAGTTTGATTTCATTTTCTTTCAAGATATGATGCTTGCTACCTTATTGTCTCTGTAACAGCATTTCCGCATAGTGGACGTTTAGGGTGCTATGAAAAGAATACGTAATTACATTCCAATGATGCCTTTCCCATATTGTTTTGATAAAGACAACTTTAGTGAACAATGCGAATATAATCTGCAACAGATCGTTTATTTATTTATGAATAACACTCCATTGCTGAAATACAATAGGGAATCGAGTGGGAAGAATTATAACATAAATCTTTTTAAAATAAAGCTGTTTACATATGATTTGCCACTCTGTACGCACTTTCATCAATTTCGATGTCATTGGGGACGATTTCAAAAACTCACAGAGATCAATTTAATGGCTAGTTGTGCGCAAAAACATATATCTCAAAGTTTGGCTGAAGCACTTGGAGGTTTCAGTAAACAACTTTAAAGCCTCAAAATGCTTTACATTCTTTTCTGTATGGGCATTTACTATTTATCAACCTGACAGATTTCGCGCTTCATATCAGAAATGCAGATGCATGCTTGTGTTGACGATCAGAAAGGACTTAAGCATCCTAATTGTACTGAAATTACGTCACAAACATGTTCTGTCTCTATCTCCTTTAGTTTTTTAAAGCTGTAGAGGTTTATTAATTAGATGTAAACACACGTGGGACAGCCTTTTTTCTACCATATACTTTAAAGCGGGCACAAAATTCAATATAACAACACATACTTTGAGAAAGTGGAAACGCATGGGACACATCGAAGTGTGTATTTCCGAGTTTTGATTAATAAATTATAAGAATAAGCATGATTAGGAATAGGGTCATGCATTTAAACCCACGAAATTTGGCTCTATTATTTCTATATGAAATAAATATGTACAAAGATTAAGCTGTTTTCTATATTTATTCATTCAGATTTAGGATTCCTTGCATCAAGGTTAAAAATGCAGGAGGCATTATGTAGATTGAAATAAGTGTGATGAATGAAAAAAAAGAACAAAACGAACTGCCACCACTTAATACTGTAGGTAAAATGTTTTAAACTAGAAGTCGTTATATGCCGCTGAGTAGATTTATGTGAAAAAAATCTCATCAATAAACTTAATACGAGAATGTTACCATGAAGATATCTGGATGATATCAATCTAGGTACATAATGATATAATTCTGGTCATAAAGAATCATTGCTTAGGTTCAAGCAGTGACACCACCGATCATATCAACAACGATTGGGAGATATGTTGTGTATGCATGGCAGCATGGTATCCCACTCTCCTGTATTAAATGACATCTCTCTGCAAGACCACAAGTTCTCATCGACGGACAATCTTCGTCTGCTCAAAATGTTGCGTTTTGCATTTTACAGGGAATAAATTTGTACTCCGTAATTTTCCATATAGAGTCTGATTCGACAGAATATTTTGTATAGGAACAATTTCACACTACACACAGAAATATAGGGCCAACATCTATGAAAGATGTGAACATATGCGTGTCCAAACTAGAGGTAGTAGGCATGAAGTATATAAGTAAAGTCACAAAACTCTGTTAGCTGATAAAACTGACGTTGCGGCGCTTTGTTTGGCAGCCCAAATTACATGTGGAGGTGACGTTTCCACATAATATAATCATGCTTGAAATATTGGTGCTATGTTAATTTTATGGCTAAAGCTAACAAATATTCCAGATAATACTTCACAAATACTAACAATGTACGAAAGTTGATTATGGCAACTACGTTGTCCAGTTACAATCCCCTCAAGATTATTATACAATAAAATACAATACAATGGAATACAATACACTACAATATAATACAATACAATACAATACATAGGCTCTTAATTGGAGTAAGTAAGTAGTTAATTGCCAGGCTTTACAATTTTCAGCGCGCATCTGAAAGGTTCATTACCACACGACCAGAACTTTGCAAAGATAACTTTTATCTGAATTCTCCATGGACGACTGTTAAGACAAATGTTATTTGAGGACAACAAATAAACCAACGCGATTGTAATCGAATACGACAAGCAGGTATGATCTGAATGCCTGTATTTTTAATAATTTCCGTTTATCATCTACCCGTCTACAGCTTGAAGATCGCAGTACAAAATTCAGCTTTTGAGAGAGACCATTGTTCTCTTTTGAAATTATAAAATTTATCAACTATATGATAAGGTGTATTTTCGAGAAGAAAAAAAAGAAGAAACTGGTCGCTTTTTGATATTATTATTTTTACTATTATCTTTAGTAAAATTTATTTATATTAATTCAATTTATTGGCCTTTGACACATATGCAGAACGTAATACAACAAACGAGTGATATACAGTAACAATTGTGGGAACGCGATCCATTTAAAAAAATCAAAATGTGAAAAACAATAAACTGATAAATGGTGGCATGATGTTAATCGGCAACATGAATTTCACCGGTTTTCGTGGCATATTTGATAAAAAGATAGTAAATGACAGGAACGCTTGTAATCTGTAATCAAAATATTTTTGAACTTCAAGCTGTCTAGGTGCGTTATGTATAGTATTACGGTAAAAACCTCTAACGAATGATCGATAAGAATGGGCAGACAAGAAGAAAATGGTATTCATCATCTACAAGATTCATATTACAATATAAACAAACGCTATCCGCATAGTTAATGTTATTATATCTTCCGGTAAGTACATTGAGTTTCCATGGAAACTAGCAAATCAGTTTTGTTTTATAGAATTACTATAATATATTACATAAGTTTGAACATAATTTTCACTATTGAATAACTTATAAGTACGAAGCCTATCCATAAACCTATTATTTGAGATCCAATCTTGCCTATCTACGTCTAGACGTCTTCGTTTAAATAAATAGAGAAAAACATTTGTATCACCTACACCTTGATTAGACCAAGCATGCCCAAAACCCAAGCTCAATCAAATAGCTTTTGTACGAAGACCCCACGAGAAAGTATCGTTGTCAGCAAGAATAACCTGATCACTATAGCTCTTTCTAGAACACCTAGCATCATCGTGCTTCAGTAATTTTAATCAATCAGTCAATAGGCGATTTTCTTGACAATAGTAAAATAGTTTAAGGAAGGACGACCAAGATCACCAAGAGGTACAATAATAACTGATTTCAGAGGCAACCCCAGTATGTATTTAAGAATATTTTTATAGACTGTCACAACACTATAGTGGGGAGTTAGAACCCCGGATTTCTGCCCCGTATGTTAGAATTGGAAGAATATTGGGATAAAAAGCTGTAAGATATGACTTACGGGTAAATCGGGTAACTGTGGAAGTAGTTTTTTTAGATTAAACAAAGCTTTGTTTGCATAAAAACTTAAATTAATCTGGGCCGAGGTCCAAACCTTTTTCGGTGTAAACGTTAATCCTAAGTAATTAAACATTGAAACAATTTCAAGTGGTTTACCTTGAAAATAGAATCTCTCGTTTTTAGCTAAAAAGCCACCCTTTATTATCTTTACTATTATCTTTAGTAAAATTTATTTGTATTAATGCATAGTAAATATAATCGTAATTGGATTTCATGAGAGTACAAATCTTATCTAAAAGAAAATTGATTAAAATGCATTTATTATGTCCTCTATTTAAAGCATATGACAAGTTTGGCTCAAACTGTTTATTTATTTTCGATTTACATTAGTTTTTGTTGCAATGAATTTGCCTATAATGTTTTATTGTACACAAATCTGGGATCATAAATTATTCATTAAATTTGAGAATGTTAAAGTTCATTAGTTTAAATACTTCCTTCCTGTGAAGGGAAGCGGATTAGGTAAAGAAGTGCAGTGACTCAGTGGTTAAAGAGTCATGCACGAATGCGATAGGTACCGGGTTTGAGGAAGACACTTTACTCTACTTGCCCCAATCCACAATTGGACTCATCCACAACTTTGTTTGTGCAGAACCATGCATAACCAAACCACATCTATATACTCCATATACTATGTTCTTATGTCTGTCACCTACGAACGTTACCAAGTTTTTCCATAAAAAACTATATTATTTTTTTGGCTGTTTTTATAACACCTACAAATTGGGTGACTAATAATCCATCCGAACCATTAGGCCAACAGGGTCGTGCTTATCCCCGATTTCCATGGCACAAGCGGAGAAGAGCACATGAATCTCCCTGGATAGGACGCCAGTCCATCGCAGGTCAACTCCCCAGCAGTACCGGTACTGGTACTCATTTACAGCTGGGTGGACTGGAGCAAGTAGAGTGAAGTGTCTTGCTAAAGGACACAATGCAGCGCTCGTGACGAGAATTGAACCCTGTAGCTGTCGAATACCAGCAAGACTCCCTAACCTCTAAGCCACTGCATATCTGCAGGAAGCACTTTCCTTATAATTAGTACACAAATTCATTTCAGTCAAAGTTTACTTAATAATCTAGATTAACACAATTACCAGATTGAATCAAGATTTTACGACCAACAGTAAAATAATAGTATTACAAATACGTATTAATAGACCTCTCGACTGCTGTTTAGAACTTTAAAAGAAATCTTGATCCCGAACGTATTCCAATGTTAATCTCTTTATAGGATTGAACATAATTTGAATACTTTTCTTTATTTTTGAAAACAACTATGGACACGAATGGACATTAAACTTTCATAAGCTTTAGTTACCTACAAATTGAAAAAGAGTTTTTCTTTTTGAAAGAGAGTATTATTTGCCAATTAAATTATCACCTAAAATTTACAACGTGATTTCCTTGTTGGCAAACGAAACTCACTATTTGCATTTTTGAACAAATATCTTGGGGCTAATATTACGAATCCCTTCATTTATTGCAAAATTTTCCCTGAGGTTATTTTCCGACGAAACGTTTCTTGACACAGTGGTTTTCATTTACGGCCTCAAGTGGACTTTAATGTTTTGTAAACATACCTTTGCATACATATTTTCATTTGAACAATCAACTCGCCGAAAGTGTGATCATCACTGAATGAAGGATTGATAAGTTGCAGTTTTATTAAAATATTCAGAAGTGTTTATCAACGTCGCTGACGGTAAAACAAGCCTAAGTAATAAAAGCCCTGCGTAACGCCAACTCTAAACCACTCTTTATATGTGTATCTTACAGTAACTATGGAGAAACAGTGGATGTTGCGTTTATCCAAATGATTCATTCGTATTTGGAAGTTTTGTTTTGTCGAACGAGACCTTCCAACAATGTATTAAATGCTTATCAAAACATTATTTTTAATATGCTATCTGTACTCGTATTACAAAACAAAATGGACGTTTTTTTCGTAGACGTTTCGTTTGAACTTTTTTATTCCGATATTTAAGGATTATTGTTTTAATTTATAGTCAATTGGTATGTTGGTTTCTATAGAATATTTCCCATCGACTCTTTAGCAATCTACAGAATACCTTATTTCTAAGTTATTCCTTCTGAAGTTTTCTCACGATGGACTGCTACATACATGCAATATGAAATCAGCTGCCGATTATATTTGTCACCTGTATATTTCATATTGCATATTCCTAATTATCAAGTAGCATTGAAGATTTCACAAAGAGCAGTGAAGAGTGAAAACAGCCGAACAATGAAACGACTTTGCAAGACATTTCAGTTCATTATTGTCTTGCATGTTTGTCAATCAGCAATGCAAATTATCAGGTGTTAGCAGAAACGGAACTCTCATTTGACTAATATTCTATTCATGCTGTAAATCTGAAAGGATTTGTCGGAGCTTTGAACATTGAAGACGCTTTCTACATTACATAAAGCCTCTAGGCAAAGCCAGCCGTGCATACATCTTCATTTGCAAGTGCTTCTTTTCAATCTTTAAAATCTTTTCAATGTTAATGACGATACGTATCACAACACCTAAGATTATCTAATTCATTTTTTTCATTTGGAATGGAGAATAATAGGTCTAAAAAAAAAAAAGAGGGAATATGACGTTAATGAAATTACATCAATCAGAACAACTTCATAGAAATGGTTAATATTTAAGTTTAAGAGTAAATAATACCGTCATCATTAAAGTTGCTGTTGCAGTAAAGTAATAGCAGATTAAAAAGGATACATTTTATATACATAATATATTATCTTTCATGACGACCAGACAATTCTGACGATATGTCAATACGTTTGTAAAAAAAAATTAAAAATACTGCGGATTAAAATATACCGTTATGTACCTTATAAAATGAAAATGGGGCTTATTTGGAGTAAGCAGCGACAAGAATAACATTTTCTTGTGTTCGTATGCAAAAATATGTATATATTTCCTCAATAGAGAAGGAGGAATGATCAGCTCATTTTCATCTTATTCATGCCGATTTCGGAGCTATGATTCATATTAAAACCTGTTTTGCAATTTGTTGCCAGAATTCAGACCCAGTGTGAGAGAAAACCAAGCAAGATAATCAATTTTTTCTTGGCAATATTGGGTGGAGTTGTGTTTTCGTCCACATAAGCATGATTTGAATACTTAAGTAGTTAAAACTAAAACGAAAAGACTCCCAAGAGACAACAAAATATATAGTACTTCTCATGGAAAGTTCCCACAATCCAATTTAGATTGTTATTTCCGTAAATGGAGTAAACCAGTGCGCAGTATATCTACTAGTGCTTTATTTGCAAAACACGTAAAGATTTGCTGTCAGTCATTTCAGAAAAATATACAATAGACTGTACTTTTAGATGTTTTCTTTTCGACCTATCCATGCTCAAAAAGGTTAATCAGGGAACGGGAGGGCAAACTACACACAAATTAAAACAGTTCCACACCACATATCGGTCAATGATGTTTTATATACATAATTTCATGATGATTGAATTCCACAACGGATTGAGCATTTTGTGAGGAACTAAAACGATTGAAGTGAGGCCTAGAATAGCATTATCCTTCTAGGCGAAGTTTTGTAAACCAGAAGCTAAGATACGGAAATCAACTGTCGGTTTAAAAAGCTGGAGGGATTTCCAATTATTTCACTTAAGATGTCTGTTTTATGAAATGTAACCTGTTGTTTAGGAGATGATACATTTTCATTACACCGATCCGTCTTCCGTGTACATGGATATCTGTTTAAGTAAATTCATTTTTCTTTGTCAGTTTGTACCTGCTTGAATGTCTAAAATGCCATTTCGTACGTTCGTTTATCGGATTTCTGTCTATCCATGTTGTCGTATAATGTTCTTCAAAAGTTGAGGCTGCTGTGAAAATTATGTCAGTGCTAAGATATGTCTACCTTGTAAAATATAGAACAAAAAACAATCAGAAACCATTCTTGTTCCGTTTAAGAAGACATTCACGTTTAAAAGCTGTACAAATTTGTATGCAACACGCTGCTACAATGACATTAATGTAAATGTTTTCCCAAGTTCAACAGATTTAAAATATTCTCCCAAAATTCGATCGAAAGGTGTCATGAGGTGCAATTGACTTTTTGCAAGTTGGAAAAAATGGTCGTAAAAAATTCACGCCATTAGGAATGTATATTTACGTCTTGCCCAAAGATGTAGTTTGCACAGATTGTCGATCAAGACAGTCCTTATAAAGTATATTACACTGTTAAAGGACTATGTCCGTGAATTTTCATATACATGATAGAGGACTATGAAAAAAACAATTTCGTGTAACAAAATTGTTCCGTTTAGTTATTGCATTTTAAAGATTGCGCAAGTCTGTCGCAAAATTCACGGGATTGTTCCTTTAACTGTAATATAAGAAACGGACTGTATCAGGAGAATGTTTCCCATTAATATTTTAAGTTATATTTGATGTTTCAAGAGATATATAAAGATACATCTCCAAAGTGGGGAACGGAAACCACTACGCACGCGATTTTAACTTGGAAATTAAAGTACTATTGAATAAACTTACTCTTTTCTAATTAATTGTTTCAGATAATAAATTTTGATTATATTGTACAAGAGAATATTCTCCTATGGCATCACATATTGTCGTGGTTGGTAGCCTTAACTGTTCCTTAACTAGACTGTGAGAGAAAAATACTAAAAAATAATAACAGGAATTATCGTGTAGTTTAAAGTGGTTCTAATTGGTAGTGATATGAAGGTAAGTTATCTTATGTTGGAGTAGGATTAGTTAGTGTCTGATGAAATCATATGAAAGGAAGTGAGGATTTTAAAATGATTTCTAGTGGGTTACAATTGAATGGGATAATAAGACCAGCACTTTGGGGGTTAGAGTTTGTGAAAAATCCAAAGACTGTGGAAGTGGTGGAATTAGTAGTGTATACCATAAAGAATTTGTGTTATTGCTTGCAGGATTTTTCATAAAGAAGAGATTGTCGTGTTAAAAGCTTTTCTTTAAATACTTCATATATATATATATATACATCTGAGAGACACAGAGCGGTGTTCGGTAAATATGAAAGTTTGGTGGAGAAGAACCGGTGAGAAGCAGGGAAGGAGTAAGATGAGTTATATATATATATATATATATATATATATATATATATATATATATATATATATATATATATATATATATATATATATATATATATATATATATATATATATATATATATATATATATATATACATATATATATATACATATATATATATATATATATATATATATATATATATATATATATATATATATATATATATATATATATATATATATATATATATATATATATATATATATATATATATATATATATATATATATATATATATATATATATATATATATATATATATATATATATATATATATATATATATATATATATATATATATATATATATATATATATATATATATATGTATATATATGAATTGAATATGTTTTATAAGAGTCAGCTGTTTTCCTTAAAATGTGATATTCAAGAAACAATAGTTTAGCATAAGTAAACAGTCATAAAATTTTGCTCTCAAATTTGTAAATGATGACAGCAAAGTAAAGATCTATAGACATATACCCATATTGTGTAAAAGGGTATTAAAGTCAGAGCAGATATGTTTTTATTTTCAAAAAGTACTTTCAGTTTTGACTGATTAAAGCTGGATATCTTTTTAATTCATGGCAAGTTTTGTATTTGTGACTGGGCGAACAGATCGAAATCAAGTTCACATAATGCTTCCAATTTCTTCCCTAAATCTTAGTCACTGAAAAAGATGAAAGAGTTTATTTCTACTATAATTTGATTAGGGCATGTGAAACACTCTAAAACTTGTAGTCAGAATTTGCGACACCACTAAAGAATTGCGAAAGACTTTTAAAACAACGGACAAGGACAAGGTTGTCCTGTAATAGAATGCAAATTGTTGCCTGAGATTTTTTTTTCTTTTATTAAGATACGAAACCCTTAACAGTTTTCCTTGACTTACGACAGCGCAAAACAAAGCTATAAATTAGTCGTTGAAACTGTTGTGTTATCTGATCCCAAACCTAATTCATACCTCATGCCATGAAGCAGCTATAAAAACGATAACAGTTGTTATTGAAATTTAAATAAATATATATGTACACTAATGGACCATGTCAAATTTTTATCTTAAAAATATTTCAACAAACGTTTGAACAGCAGCAGTAAGAAGTAGAGATGGGGCCATGAAAGGTAGAGGAAATATTGTGCGAAAATAAGAGAGTTACCAGTAGCATTTTACAACTTTATTTATCTTTTTTATTTATAAAGCCTAATTTGTTTTTTCAAAGAAATAGCTTTCCATGCTTGCTTTATGTCTTCTTAATCTACGTTTTTGAACTGTTGAAAGGATGTGAGTTTTATGATAGTGGGTATATGTATTGCTTTCAAAGGAGGCACTCTATCCTAAAATGTGCAAACTTGTTCTCTCCCTATAGTTTTAAAACGTTTCCTTCATATAAAATAGTTTTGAATATTTTACAAGTGTGTGCCGTGTTCCAACAACACTAAGAAGAGTCATGATATAAGCATTTTCGAAGTGCAAAAGATCGGCAAATGTGACCTTGCTTTACTATTCACAATACACACGCCATGGATGTAGCCAGGGGTAGGGATCGACCGGATCGATCGAGCTCCAACAGCTCGCCAAAAGGTAAACAGATTAATACATTAATTTGTTAAACGGCCTGGGACAGATATTGAAGCAACCCCTTTTACCTTTTTTAGTAAAATTTAGACTCCAAAAGACTTAAAGACCGCTTTTTAAGTTTCTCTTGAATTTACAGCGGCTCCAGGGTTTTTTCTCATATCTTTTCAATAAGGGGCAGTGGACTGGAGGTAGACGTAAGTTTTTTCCTCGACTTTCCACTTCATTCTGTTTAGTTCGATACTATTTTTAAGGTAGAGATAACAGTTTTCAGAGAACTTACTTTTGAGCTAGTGTAATAAAACATGTTGCTTTAGTGAATTCAATTGTTAATGATTTAGAATACACTGAAACAATGAAAGGTGCCATCGGCTCACGACGACGACGAGTGGACACACAATTACAATGACGGGGTCGTCACCTGCGTATTCGGTTATGATAGTACAAATGCTATCACAAAACGCTTAATACGACCCGGACGAGAACACAGGTACAACGTACGGACAGACATAACATCGACAACCAAGTCAATGTCCACGGCCTTTGATAACCAGGGTGGTGCACTGGCGTGTCTACCCATCTCAGGCTTGAATTCAGGGCCTCGTTGTCTGTAGACATGTATGATAACCGCTACACCACAGTAGGTTGACATCAGCTCAGTCACATAAGATGGATATATATCATTCAGTTGTGAAATGTTTACTATGACTAACTAGCTCATCATTATAATCGTTGCTATAAATCAGCTAGTGAGATGTTAAGGCACGATCAAGCAATGTAACTCTAAATCAAAAGGTTGTGTGGTTGCGATGCCTTATTCATTTATTCGCCATCTTTTAATTAAGAATTATATTTAATTAAAGAGAATGTGAACTTCAAGTGCTACGCAAACAAGAAAAGGTGCCATCGGCTTAGTCACATAAGATGGATATATATAATTCAGTCGTGAAATGTTTACTACCACTAACTAGCTCATTATTACAATCCTGGCTGTAAATCAGCCAGTGAGGTGTTGATAAGGCACGATTAAACAGTGTAACTATAAAACAAAAGGTTGTGTGGTTGCAATGCCTTATTTTGTTGTCGTTGCCCTGAGGACGCGACAGGATGACTACATGCTCAAAATCCGCCATCTTTTAATTGAGAATTATTTTGAATAAAATCGAACATGGATTTCAAATAAAGTATTATTTATTGAAGTTGTATTTTAACTGTTACAACGCTACAATCAATTTCAGCAATGCTTATTAAGAAATTTATAGAGTTGTTTTTATTCGCAAAAATTGTGTAAATTGGTCATTTTATCAGCCAGGTCTAAAACGTGATATGAACAAGAATGGTAGGCCATTTATTTATACATTTTTACTGTTTCAGAAACATAATAGAAAATATTTATTACACCAAACTATTTTTTGAAGAGTCACAAAGAAATATTAAAAGATAATACTATTATTTGAAATTTCAAATAAACGATTATTGTTTCACCGGATGCGGTTCTAAAACTTGGATGCGATTCTGAAACTTCAAGAATTAAGTTAAGAAATCGTTAGCGTAGGTACGCCACTTTCAATCAGCTCACCATTACGCATGCACACACTGGATTCTTGCAATCTGTCAAATTCGGCGTGGATAGAATTTATTTCAGGAGAACTAAGTTGCAGATCGTCTGTATTTATTGTATCTTTTTTATTCTATACTAGATAAATCAAAACCAACATCACTTTGTTCTCTTTCTTTATTAATATCCATCAAGGGCGTGTCTAGCTTTTCGTTTTTAAGGGGGCTTAAGCCCCCTCCCCTAAAAAAGACAATGAGGGCCGGTTTTAGATTAAGGGGGACAGAGGCGTTGGGAGTTAAGGAACCTAACTCCGGGCCTTTCCCAAAAAGAGTTTCTACTTCCAGCTTGCATGCATGCTTTATTTTGATGACAAATTGTGAAATTACTTCTATCAACTTGAGGGAACATGCGTAAAATTGTTAAAAAGTTTGTTCGATTTCGCCAACAGTTCCTGAAAATTTATCGAAATTGACAGTGGTTTCCCAGAAAGTAAAGAATTTTCCTGGAAATTGCAGAAAATTCCCCGGAAATTTTATTTAAAAAATGAAGGTAATTTCCTAAAAGATGAAGAAGAATCTCAGAAAATTTAAGGAGAATTCTCGAAAACTTCCCAATTTTTCCTAATTAGCGCGGGCGAAAATGTAAAGGCCTATCTTAGAATTGTATTGCTATGAAAGTTATTGTTGGGTGGGGACCATGCGCGCATAGCCCTGATATCATAAGAGCTTTAGCTCCCTGTCTAATGGTTCACCTTTTCGTTCTATATTGTAGATTCGATTTTAGTTTTGGTCCCAAATTAAAGATTTTTGATCATAAAAGCCTGAAATTTGCATTCAAAAGTGAAGAATTTTGGGTCAAAATGTAAGATTGTGGTGCCAAAATGAAAGATGTTTGGTTAAAAATGGAGAATGTTTGGTGCAAACTGTAAAAGTTTTGGTTTAACATTAACGATAAGTCAATCGATACGATTACAAAAAATTGTCATCTTCTGTTTTCTACACATTTGATATTTCAGTTAATTATTTTCATGGCTTTGACAATTTTTTTTTTTTTTTTTAGGGGGGGATCTATCATATTTTTTAAAGGGCTAATAGCTAATATCCCCCTTCCCCCTCCCTATACACGGCACAGCTATCCATACAAAAAAAATTGCCACGACAGCCCTTTTGTACAGGCTGACAAGGTGTTCTTGCAGAAGCTCTTGTAGTGCAGGTGGGATGACAACTTTGCCACTGTATCAGTCCTTGATATCAATAAGATCATTACCAAGTCACCGTGTTCTTCCAGTCTCATTGATCCTCTACCTTCGCGGTTATTGAAACAACATCTAGATGTTCTACTGCCTGCAATTACCTCAATTGTGAACGCATCACTAGTGGAAGGCTCTGTACCAGCATCAATGAAATGTGCTATCATTAAGCCTTTGCTTAAAAAAAGTACTCTGGACAATAACATCCTCAAAAACTATCGCCCAGTTAGCAACCTCACTTTCATCTCTAAGGTACTTGAGCGTGTAGTTGCGAAACAAGTAAATGAGTATATGTCAAGACATCGACTGCACGAACCATTACAATCTGCAAATAAACAGTTCCATAGTACAGAAATCGCTCTGATTAAGGTCCACAATGACATCCTGTGGGCTATGGAGAGGAGAGATGTGACCATTTTGTTGCTGCTGGACTTAAGTAGTGCGTTCGATACAATAGATCAAAGCATAATAATTGCTAGACTTCATAATATCTTTGGTGTGGATGGTACAGCATTGAACTGGTTCCGATCATACTTGTCAGATAGATCACAGCGAGTCTACATAAATGGAGCTTTTTCAGCCTCATACCTCCTACGCTACGGGAAGCCACACAAGGGTCAGTGCTTGGCCCACTGTTGTTCCTTATCTATACACTTCCCATTGGTTCCACAATCCACAAGTGCGGTATGGAAATGCATATGTATGTGGATGATACACAAATCTATGTATCTGTGTGTCCAACATCTGCTCATGGTGTTCAGCGTGCCATCTCCACTCTTGAAAAATGTGTTGATGATGTAAAGAAGTGGATGGAAACAAATTTCTTGAAGCTCAATGCTGCTAAGACTGAAGTCTTAGTTTTTGGTTTCAGAGCTCAACTCACCAAATTCAACCTGACCTCTGTCAATATTGCTGGTGCCAGTGTACCTGTAAAGTCTGACTCTGTTAGAAATCTTGAAGTCATGTTTGACCGTAGTATGACTATGAATGCGCAAGTTACAAGCATCTCCAAAAGTGCTAATTACCAACTTATTAACATTGGTCGTGCTCGTAAAATGCTTACTACAGCAGCCACCAAACTTGCTGTGCATACCCGTGTTACTTCCAGGCCGGACTACTGCAATAGTTTGTTAAGTGGTATAAGGACATCCTCCTAAAGCGTCTTCACATTATTCATCACCAGAAAACCCCAAAATGACCATGTTACAGCTGATCTGATAGATCTACACTGGCTCCCCATTCGGCAACGAACTGATTTTAAAATCCTTGTCCTTGTGTACAAATCCATTCAAGAACAAAGTCCCAGATACATTTCCAATATGCTTCAAATTCAAACTGGTTCTAAACAGCTTCGATCTACATCTACATCAGCACCCAGATTTATTGAACTCCGTACCCAACATACAACATTTGCCGATAGATCTTTTTCATGTTATGCTCCTCGCACCTGGAACCTCCTGCTTGACCACATCAAGCTTGCCAATTCCTTTGCTATATCAAAAAAACTGTTAAAACACCATCTTTTTCAAGTTGCCTACCATCGCTAATTGTTTTGTTTTTTCTTGTGAAGTTGTGCTCAATTACTTGTAAGGGCCTTAGCACAAAACTGTTTGGGTGTTTGGCGCTATATAAATGTGACTGATTGATTGATTGATTGATTGATTGTTATTTCATAAACTCTTATAAATGCCACTCCTTACATTATAATTTACATATGAGGATATTGAGATCTGCTCAATTTCATTTTGTTAATTAGCAGATCACGTAGAGCCCCCAGTGAGACCCTTTGGATCAAAAATATTCTGAACGTATACAATGTTACTTTTAAGTGCGTGTGTGTGTGCAAGGGAAGGGGTACGTATATGGAGAAAAAGATTGAATCATTGTCCTATTTACAGCCCGGAAGTATGCCTATTGATAGGAACATTTATAACACACGAGAAAATTGAAGTCATGCAGCCATATTGATTATAGATGTTGCGATGAAATGTCATAGGTTCTTTAATTTATGTACTTTTTCCCCTAGCAAAGATATTTTTCCCAGACCGTTTTAATTTGAAATTTGTATCATTGCATAAGGCTAAAGGATAATGGGAAACATCACAAAATGGCGGCTTTCATGTAGCAAAATGTTCCCATTCATAGGAACATTTATGTTCTCATTGATAGGTATGCTTCCGGGCTGATTAAATAATGAAAATGTAATAGTCCAGATTTTAAGGGAAAATCAAAATAGTGGGTGGAGTCGTGAAATTATTTAAAATAATTTCAAGCTGTGCGGGCGCCTAATTCCAACTGTGCGGTGCTTAATTCCACTTAAGCTGTGTGGGAGTTTTATTCCAAGTTGACGTGTGGGCTTAATTCCAAGTTGCCGTGGGGGTTTAATTCCAAGCTGTGTGCGAGCTTCATTTCAACTGGGATCATTTATATAACACACATACATACATACATACATACGTACATACATACATACATACATACATACACACATACATACATACATACACACACATACATACATACATACATACATACGTACGCACATACATACATACATACATGCATACATACATGCATACATACATGCATACATACATGCATACATACATGCATACATACATACATACACACATACATACATACACACATACATACTGTACATACATACATACATACATACATGCATACATACATACATACATACATACATACATACATACATGCCCACATACATACATACATACATACATACATACATACATGCATGCATACATACATACATACATACATACATACATACATACATACATACATACATACATACATACATACATACATACATACATACATACATACATACATACATACATACATACATACATACATACATACATACATACATACATACATACATACATACATACATACATACATACATACATACATACATACATACATACATACATACATACATACATACATACATACATACATACATACATACATACATACGACTGCATAGGTTCCTGATACTGATGGTATTGGAACCAAAAATGTAGACTTGTACTTAATTAGCTCAGGACCACATAGATTATACACTATTTTACCTGTTGCATTATAGCAGTATAGGTTGATATCATAAAACAGTAATTCTAAACATATTTATATTTTCTTTAATTTTCCCTTCCATTTTTCTCATATTTATATTTGTATCCATTTTGCTTGTATTTCATATGCGGTTGTGGATAAAAGGAGTGAATACAATTCTGCAATTAGATGATTAAAGCAATGAGGTGTTTAATATTCTTTGGAAGATGCTTCTCTCTAACGTGTTTAAATTTGAAATGCATAACACTGTTGAAGGCATAAATGGTTTGAAATGCATAACACTGCTTGAAATGCATAACACTGTTTGAAATGCATAACACTGTTTGAAATGCATAACACTGTTTGAAATGCATAACACTGTTGAAGGCATAAATGGTTTGAAATGCATAACACTGCTTGAAATGCATAACACTGTTTGAAATGCATAACACTGTTTGAAATGCATAACACTGTTTGAAATGCATAACACTGTTGAAGGCATAAATGGTTTGAAATGCATAACACTGCTTGAAATGCATAACACTCTTTGAAATGCATAACACTGTTTGAAATGCATAACACTGTTTGAAATGCATAACACTGTTTGAAATACATATCACTGTTTGAAATACATATCACTGTTTGAAATGCATAACACTGTTTGAAATGCATAACACTGTTTGAAATGCATAACACTGTTTGAAATGCATAACACTGTTGAAGGCATAAATGGTTTGAAATGCATAACACTGCTTGAAATGCATAACACTCTTTGAAATGCATAACACTGTTTGAAATGCATAACACTGTTTGAAATGCATAACACTGTTTGAAATACATATCACTGTTTGAAATGCATAACACTGTTTGAAATGTATATCACTGTTTGAAATGCATAACACTGTTTGAAATGCATAACACTGTTTGAAATGTATAACACTGTTTGAAATACATATCACTGTTTGAAATGCATAACACTGTTTGAAATGTATATCACTGTTTGAAATGCATAACACTGTTTGAAATGCATAACACTGTTTGAAATGCATAACACTGTTTGAAATGCATAACACTGTTTGAAATGCATAACACTGTTTGAAATGTATATCACTGTTTGAAATGCATAACACTGTTTGAAATGCATAACACTGTTTGAAATGCATAACACTGTTTGAAATGCATAACACTGTTTGAAATGCATAACACTGTTTGAAATACATAACACTGTTTGAAATGCATATCACTGTTTGAAATGCATAACACTCTTTGAAATGCATAACACTGTTTGAAATGTATATCACTGTTTGAAATGCATAACACTGTTTGAAATGCATAACACTGTTTGAAATGCATAACACTGTTTGAAATGCATAACACTCTTTGAAATGCATAACACTGTTTGAAATGTATATCACTGTTTGAAATGCATAACACTGTTTGAAATGCATAACACTGTTTGAAATGTATAACACTGTTTGAAATACATATCACTGTTTGAAATGCATAACACTGTTTGAAATGTATATCACTGTTTGAAATGCATAACACTGTTTGAAATGCATAACACTGTTTGAAATGCATAACACTGTTTGAAATGCATAACACTGTTTGAAATGCATAACACCGTTTGAAATGCATAACACTGTTGAAGGTATAAATGTTAGAGCAGACAATGGTAATTGGTAGTTTTAGTGAAATATTCATTATATTTTAGGGAGCTTTTCGGTTCCTTTCTCGCGGATAATTGCAAGGACTGCCAGTAAATTGCAAACATAAAAAGACAGTATAGATCAACCAAAATTCCCTTTAACTAACAAATTGACAAAGGGAAGTTGAATTTGTGCAACAGGTAAATCCTCTTAATTTCTGAAACATTACAAATAGATTTTCAAAAAGTAAATGAAAAATAAAACAAGATGAGTTGCATCCAAGTGAGTAAAAATTGCAATATTCCTAAAAGAAAAAAAAAGTCATACCAAAATTAACATTGCTAGCAAAATACTGAGATCAAATATTAAGACACGTTCTTACGAGTTTTATAATCTTAACAGGGTGGCAACAACCTTACAGTAAACAATTATCAAATCCCCTTAAGTATATTCATCACAGACATTAAGCAATTCACGTACCAAAACCATATATAGTTTAGCTTTCAGTCAAATTTGTTTCTTTGTAATTTGAAATAAAATGTCATGTAACCTAAGATTCACTTTTGTTTTTTATTCGAAAGGCCGAAATAATGATCAAAAGCCACATGAAATTCTTTTATTTCTCCTATGGTGTTGATTAAACCTTTCCTACAAGTGATTAAAACAAAAGGCCTCTTGTGGCATATGTCTGATTAATTCAGAGGCTCTGTTGCAGAGGTTCAGAACAAATTATCTCCAACTTAATTGTTTAGCAGACTGATTATTGAAATGCGTTATGAATGGATTCAGCCATTTTATATACATCACAAATATCGTCCAAGGTACTAGCGGGAGATTTAAATTTCTACATATTGTTTGATCGTCAAAATTGTTTTATTCATTTTTAGAAAGACATGTAAAATTATTCAATTTGGAAGGTCTTCTTTTAAATTGAAAGCATATCGCACGGCTGATATCTATCGACCAACTAGTTAATAATGTCACTTTAACTGCAAGCACAAACAGGAAATGTTTTTTTTTTTGGTCAAAGCGTTATAACTCTGATAACAGAAGAACGATTTACTAGGAGTAATAAAGTCAATATGAAACTCATAACACATATATTGCGTTTGAATTAGCTCATCAGGTCGGATGTTAAAGCTCTATGGACAGGCAACAACAATCTGATTTTAATTGGAGGGAAATATACTACAATCAAAGAAAAAAAATATTAAAGAATATTACTTCAAAATTAGTCTATTATACAGCAATTTCAATATTTTTGTCGTATATTTATTTATATATACATATAAACATATATCATACATATTGTAAATTTGTATGTAAATTTGTGACAACAGAAAAATAAATCATATTAGGTTCCTAATTGTTAAATGCCATATATCATGATTACATTTTATAAAAACCGATACTGATTTGACTATCAATTTAAGTATACATTGTACCATTTTGTTTCGACCAATCAAAACACACGAATTGAAATCTATTTACTCCGCGTAATAGAGACAACACCTGGCCTTTAACTAATTGTCTGTCAATCCCTTACCACCATTATTTGAATGGAAGAAGTATAATTTTCGATCTCCATCATACTCCCAATGCAACTTTAACAGGAGAACCCAATCTGATCATTTTTAGTAACTCAGTGAAATTTAGGAAAGAAATTTAAACATAAGTTTGAGCTATCTTCTCTTTCATACATTGTAACTTTTGAATAATGAAAAAAAAAACTTTTCAAAGTTTGATTAACCATGATTCGAAAACTACAGTTGCTGTTTTCGTATTGATCTACACTATGTAAACTTTCAAGCTCGTTTTGACAGTACGGCAGCATGCCTATTAATGGGAAGATAAATGTTCCTATTAATGGGAACATTTTGCTACATGGAAGCCGCCATTTTGTGATATTTCCAATGATCATTTGCTATCCTAACGTTAAAGCCTTATGCATTGTTACATTTTTCAAATTTGAAATACGTCTGGGAAAATATCTTTGCTAGGGGAAACTTAAAACGCTTTCATTTCTGTCATGGCTAAAACTTTTCCACTCCCATTTGATATGTTCACCACGACGTTTTCGAAATATTAGAAATAATAGACAATAGAGCTAGGCTTTTAGGCGCGAAACAGCCATTTTGAAAATTCAAATGTTTTTCAAATCAATGATTTGTAATATTAAAAGTGCATAAATTAGGAACTTTGCCATTTTATCGCAAAATCTAAACACTGTGGCTGCGTGAATTCAATATTCTCGTGTGTTATACATGTTCCTATTAATATGCACTCTTCCGGACTGTCTTATGTAAATCTGTACCTGTGCAAATACCTTCAAAATTCCTTTAAGTAACATCTTCTGGTTTGCGGATAATGTAGGCGATTAAATATTAACAGACTGAGACGGGTGTTTGAAAATGCCTTAAATAAACCGCAGCCCACTTGATGCGAGCTAACTTCCACTTTCACGCGAAGTGTTTCTGAAATAAATTATACTTCGTTTATAGTTAGCAATTGTAGGGAGTGAAGATAAACATGCCACAATAGTTTCGTATTTTGAAAACTTGGGATAGTTTGGATAAATGCGATGATAAAAGTAATCGTAAGTATTTGATTATAATGCGAACTAGATGATGGGTAGGTTTGCAGGCATGGGTATGTTTCTTATTAAGGCACTGGAACATTCTAACCTATGCCAAATAGTGTAATGCCCGATACGGTTATGTGGCAAACTAAGATGAATTTAAATAAACTTTGCCCTTCTATGAAAGTTTATATTAATAAAAATGAAATGAAAAAGGTTTAAAAATGCCTATAGTAATCAAAAAAATATCAATTAAAAGGCATAAGACCTCTCACTAATTCTGTATTTTTATCTGTGCCTTCCTTCATAAAATATGCATATGGCGGAAATACTAAATTGTTTCAAAAATTCGTTGCTGACAGCATGCATTGACCATTTCAGTAATACGTGCGAATTATCTGATAAGAAATTAACGCACCAGAAGCACGAAACTTAACATGTGCAAGCAGGGCAAACTACAGATAGTATCTACCATAGAATTTCAGAAAGCATCGGGTAGTCGAGCAGTGGCGTAGCTAAATAAGGCAGAGAGGGCGCTTAACCCCCTCCCCCCCTTCCTCCCCCTCCTCCCACCTCGGCTCGGCAATTTCCAAAAAGTCGGAAATTTGCACAGTAGAAAAATCAGAACAGAAGATAGTTTTGGTAATTGTGATGAAAGCGATCAGTCTATTAGATTTCAGTTGCATAACAGCCATCTTGGGAAAAATTATAACTAAATTTCCGAAAACTAAATTTTAAACTTAGGCCTATTTAGATTAATTTGTCAAACTTCCAGAAGTTTTTCCTTAAAGTATCCGAATGTTTCCTAAAACTGTCAAAATATCCCAAATTTCCCTCAAAATTTCTGAATTTTTCCTTTAAAAAAAAATCCGAATTTTCCCTCAAAATATTCGACATTTTCTCAAAAGATACACATTTTTCCTCAAAAAATCTGCATATTTCTTGAAAGTATCCCAAGTTTTCCTGAAAATATCAGAATTTTCCCTCAAAATATCCCATTATTTCTAAAAATATTAGAAGGTTTTTCTCAAAATATTCGGCTTTTTTTCTCGAAACATCCAAAGGTTTTTCGCAAAATATCTGATTGTTTTCTTTCATTTATTGCCGCATGGAAAAAATACAAACGGAATATTAGAAAACAGGAGCTCGGGGCTACCAATAAATGTTTTTTTCCCGTTGAAGCTGCTCACGAAGCCCTTTGGGTGAATACATCAAACATAAATAGTTGATCATGACTACGACTGCCATCTCTATTGGTTGGTATATAATTTTATTGGAGTCTCCCAAATAATGCAGTGCGTGTCTTGTAAAGGCTTTTCATACGGCCTATTTGGATTTGAATATTCATAGCTTTGCTGTGCTGTCGATCATGCACATAGGCCTAGGTGTGTAGGGTACTCGGCCGGTTTTTAGAACTTGACAAATGCACAGGAAGTTTATTTCGTTACTATTTTATTTGGTAAACGTATTCACCCAATAAACTTTACTTGGAGTTGGCGTCTTTTCAAGGTTGGAACGCATTTCAATTTTTCATTTGGTAATAAATCAGCGACGACTTCCTACATCGAGTCTTACTGTGTCGTTAGGCAACTGTAATAACATTATAACATTAGGACATGATATTTTGAAAAGGGATTTATTACACTAATATTACAGACAAATACTTATACGTTACTACATTATCAGCTAAATCCTCCTAGGCCCAGGCTTCTTTATCGGCTAAAAATACAAAGCATTAAGTTAACTTCGGCCCTATAACGTTGTCACTGTCGTAGTACCGTACTAGAAGAAAAGAAGATTGAACGTTCGATCGAGAGCACTCGGCGAGTGAATAAACTTTCATTGAGAGCACTCGGCAAGTGAATGAACTTCCATTGAAATTAAATCCATGAAAAAAACGGGTCGCCAGATTTGATTGGATGTGAACGAAATGCCCACAAATTATTACAAAAAGAACGCCCTCACTTTCGGTCGATAGCTCCTTTAGCATTATATTCCATGGAAAAGACTTGTCATTATGTACTCTGAGCCTAAAGAAATCTAAACATCATTTAATATTTTCACCTGATACACTCGATCAATTTTCCACCATGAGATGTGTTAAAAGGAAACGTGCAATTGCCCACTATATACATAATTAAGTCAATATACGTTAATTTATCCACGCCATGGCTTGATCTGTGTTACTTTAGAACCCATTAACAGAAAAGTACAACTCTGCATACACAATTGTTGATAAAAAACATTCAATTTTCGTAGTACCTCTCCCACGTATGGTCTAAGCTTTGATTGATGTGTTATGTCATCTTAATTGATTAAGTACTACATTTACAACGATATGCCAATGACAATTTGAATTTTGGCAACGGCTAAAGAGTAGCACTATCAATGGCGTATACCGACTGATGGAATTTCCCAACAATGCATGAGATATGTTTTTGGGTGGTTTTGGCCCATATTAAAAATTCTCAGCCCTTTGTAGAATATAGTTATGGTGATAAAGATAAAAAGATACAAAATATAGAATGGACAATTTACGAGCATTTGGTACTGGGAAGGAGTATATATTTAAAATAGTTATTAACATATGTGGCAAAAACGAAGGGGGGTGGGCAGGGGGGATGGGCCCCAATAATTTCAAAAGGGGCAGAATCCACAATAATAATTTGTATATTTTCTTTTTTTTAATATATTTTTAATCACCTCCGAGATTTAATTCATATATTATCTATATGATTGCCTAGATCATGCACAGTCCACAATTACATTATTCTTCAATTATACAAAACAAAAACTTCGTTTTTGTAACACATTTTCTGTAATGGACCCTCTGACTAGAATGGAAAATGTCCAGTCATATGGTCATAATTACTTGCATTACATCTGGTCAATGACAACTCGCCTCCCTAGCATGATTTTAACACGTTATAAGCGGGCTTTATTGGATATTGGCACTACTGACTATTGCTTATTGACCTATACCCAAAAGCGGATATATTTCTTTTCTAACATTTTGGAAAATTAGGTTGCTTACTCGCGTTATAAATTATGGGTAAAATCATAATTGTATATTAAGACCTCCAATTGTTCTTTAAATTAAGCTATTATATTAATTTTGCAGTAGTATTTTGTTTTCAAATGGCCTACATTACACAGCAGAGTTTTTGAGAATGTTATGAGTCCAAATAGATTGTTTTATGCAGCCTGGCCCGTCTGCCCGTAGCCAGGACTTTGAGGGGGGTGGGGTTCGTTTTTCTTACCAAAGAGCCTTTCATTCCTGCACGTCGCAAAAATTTAAATGGGAACGCGACGTTCTACAGCAGGTCCCCCTCCCTCCTCCCGAGAGAAGGTGTTGTTGTTTTTTACCGAAAAAAGGTTATAGATTCATCAAATGGTCTGAACCTTTCCGGTACTTCAACAAGCTTTGAAATTCCAAGTGCTTATTATGCAGTGATGTATTTAGATTTCAAAAGAAGACTTTCTCTGAAAGAGGGAGTTCTTCAGAGAAAAGTTTGAACATGTAAAATAATATGTTCGTAATATATTAAGACTTTGTGCGATATTTAATACGACGGGAAGGGTGCAATATAGAACAGGTTTGTTTTAATTAAAAGATTGACCAAATTTACACATGTTCATAGTAAATTATTGGAAGCTTATCAATTATTTTTCATTTAAACTACACACATTTGTCAAAGAGTGACCATAGACCTATGCCCATGAACAGAAACGTAAACGATCAAATATTATATTTCCACATTATACGTTTTTATAATTTGGTATTTCGTATATTGAATATTATAGTCTCTTTGACATGAATTTTGACTTGTATAATATACTTCCATCCTATGCGTTGTAACGTACTTTTTTCCCCTTAAAATGTCAATTTTGCGAGAGCTTCGGCGTGCTTCTCCCTCTGGACACCAACATGGGCTTCGCCCCTGGAACCCACCAGGGGCCCTTAAGCAGGCCCCTGGACCCACGCCGAAAAGCGTTACGCGCTCGCAGTGACACTTTCAGTGTCACCTTAACGGACACATTTAATGTTTTTAATCAATTTACGCCTGTTCAGTGCCCCCCACACCCCCACCATTCAATATTTTTTCTCAGTCCGCTGCCGCTGATTATTTTTTTCTTTACCAACGTTTCTTAAAGACAAAATACTTTTCCTGTTGATTGTTTGGTTTTCAGTCTCCCTGACTCATGAAATATTAATGAACATGGAACTTACCTTTCGAAACTAATTAACGTCAAAGTGAACACGGAACAGGCAGGATTTAGAATGAAGACGTACGAAATGAGTTTACACACACAATCTCCAAAAGGAAAATGGTTGATATACATCTGTGAAATTTGAAGAGGCTCAATTGTTAAAACAACCAAGAGATCAACAACAGAGAGATTAGCTAAAAGCACACAAGTAATTGTATGAAATCGTCTGTTCCGCATAATGGTGAGAAGTACTAAACCATTGCCAATAACACCAACGATGAAAATTATTGAATATGATGTCGCTACAGGTATAACAAACAGAGGAACCGTTGCATCCCATTCAGAATAGGTAGAAAACGAGAATGAATCCGAATTCATAGATTCCATGTCGGAAGAATTGAATTATATCTGGAATAAAGATGAATAATGAACTTCGTTTTAAGAACCTTTTAAGAGTAGTGCTACGTTAGTTGACTGCATATAAGGGTGTCACAAGCAAACTAAATTCGTACAAGCACATACAAGTAATTATACAAATTTCAAAACTGTCTTCTATAGCTGTCGACCGACTCCTCGTTTTGAAAGCTTCCAACACACGATATGACAAAGCCTCTTTCAAGTCTCCAACTTTAAAACAGGTTGGCAGGTTTTTATATATAGTTTTTGTATGTATTCACGATTTGCATTCTACAAACCTTTAGCATGTTTAACTAACTATTATGGGTTCATATCATGGATATGGATCAAATTTCTACTATTTGCAGGTTAAATTCGCAAGCAACAATAAGGCTATTTTCGAAGGAACTTTAACGAATGCAGGTCGCTGCGAGGAAAAAACAGTGCACATAATCACTCATGAATTTGAAAAATTACTATATTAGAATACTATCGAAGAAATGGTTAAATTTTTAGTGTTATTTTAATGCTGAGTAAAATGTAACTTAATTCCAGGTATGAGGCATGACTAAGAAACTTGTCCTCTTTATTTATCAGGCTTATTAGATGGCTCTCGCTACTAAAATAGTATATTCGCTACAAAATTATATTTGATTCAAACAGCTCCACGTTTGCTAATACTGGTAAAACAGGCTAGTAAAAAAAAAACATTACGTACAAGCATAAAACTCAGCAGTAATGACTGGTAATATGAAGAGTAAGTACATTTCAAATACTTATAACCTTCATCAGAACTTCTCTACATTTAATGATATTAAAGTTTTTAGCGAATTGATACGTGTCCTTTGGTGTGGGCGCTCTCCATAACAAAAGCCTGCTTCATATAGTGTAATTTGGTTTTCCAATGTATAAATATCCAAATTCATATCAGGCTTTTTAATCACGCCGTTTGTCTTCCGGTATGCGTGCTCTCATTTGCCTATCTATTCAATTTCTTTTTTGTATAGCTGTTCTTCCTTGTAATTTGTTTTACTCAGCATCCAACGTGTCCATCTGTATCGAACATAGCGATAGGCGGCAGAATTATGGGGCACAGGGGGCACGTGCTCCCCACGTTTCTCAAAAGTTTAAAAAGTGCCCTTTTTCAAAGTGGAAAAGTGCCCTTTGTCTGAAGGAAAAGTGCCATTTGTCTGAAGGAAAAGTGCACTTTGTCTGAAGGAAAAGTGCCATTTGTCTGAAGGAAAAGTGCACTTTTTCAGAAAAAAAAAGTGCCTTTTTTAGAGAAGGAACCTGCCCTTTAAATCGTTAAAAAACTTTGTCTTCAAAGACTATATATCTGATCTTTTCATTAAAGAAAGTAACACAAATACCGCCCTAAAAGACGTGCTTAACCTGCATACACTATTCTAAATTTCCAATAAAGACAAAGTTGGGGGCCCACCAGGCCTACATATTAGACTTATTGATACTGGCCGTGATCCCTGCTCACCTTTGTTTCCTCAGCTTATAATTTGTAAAAAGTTTAGAATAGGGAAAATTAAAATTGTAGTGGGGCATCTTTGATGGTAGGTCAAGCTGGGAAAAACCTACTATTTGGATCCGGGCCATTATCATGACATAAACTGACCGTCGTGCCCCCACCCATCATCTTTGTAAAGTGTAAAGATTCAAAGAGATAACAAAAGTGTTATTTAACATATCAAAATATATTTTAAGTCCCCTTATTATAATTGATCTTTTTTTGACAGAATGTACCACAAAACTGCAAAACATCAAGTAAAATACCACAAATTTCACTCGTGAAGCGCCTTCAATTTGGGTTGTGCCACTCACTCACCTGCTCACGCCTTTGTTTTGGACTGTGCCACTCACTCACCTGCTCACGCCTTTAATTTGGGTTGTGCCACTCACTCACCTGCTCACGCCTTTAATTTGGATTGTGCCACTCACTCACCTGCTCACGCCTTTGATTTGGGTTGTGCCACTCACTCACGCCTTTGATTTGGACTGTGCCACTCACTCACGCCTTTGATTTGGGCTGTGCCACTCACTCACGCCTTTGATTTGGGCTGTACCACTGAATCGCGCCTTTGATTTGGGCTGTACCACTGAATCGCGCCTTTGTTTTGGGTTGTTCCACTCACTCGCGCCTTTGATTTGGGTTGTGCCACTCACTCACGCCTTTGATTTAGGCTGTGCCACTCACTCACGTCTTTGATTTGGGCTGTACCACTGAATCGCGCCTTTGATTTGGGTTGTTCCACTCACTCGCGCCTTTGATTTGGGTTGTTCCACTGACTTGCGCCTTTGATTTAGGTTGTGCCACTCACTCACGCCTTTGATTTGGGTTGTTCCACTGACTTGCGCCTTTGATTTAGGTTGTGCCACTCACTCACGTCTTTGATTTGGGTTGTTCCACTGACTCGCGCTTTTGATTTAGGTTGTACCACTCACTCGCGCCTTTAAATTGGGTTGTTCCACTGACTTGCGCCTTTGATTTAGGTTGTGCCACTCACTCACGTCTTTGATTTGGGTTGTTCCACTGACTCGCGCCTTTAATTTGGGTTGCTCCACTGACTCGCGCTTTTGATTTGGGTTGTGCCACTCACTCACGCCTTTGATTTGGGCTGTGCCACTTACTCGAGCCTTTGATTTGGGTGGTGTCACTGACTCGCGCAGGCTACTGTTTGGGTTGTGCCACTGACTCGCTGAGACTGTGTGTGAATTTGGGTCATCTGGTCTAATTTATAGGCCTACTAACTGACTAATACCGAGTTGCATTTATTCTCAGCAAGAAAATTACGGCCTCCTTAATAATAATCTAAGGACCCCTGATTTGTGTCGACATAATTTTAGAGATTGATTGTATTCCGATTCATGCCCAAAACAACTGGCTAATTCTTCCGATTTCAAGACTTCTTATCTATCAATTTTCCAATTTTGGCAGATTTTGGTATAAATTTGTTCTATTTTACCGATTTTTGGACCAAAATATCTTGAATTTTTGCTACACGCTTTGATAATACGACAGTTAGAAAGTGCCCCTCAGATCCTGTGCCAACACCCCCCCCCTTCCCCCTCCCACCCCATATCAGATTCAAACATCTTCCGCCGCCTTTGGTATTGAATCCATCTTTTCTATGACCAGCAAATTTGCACATATATCCGTACTGAGATATATCGAAATACACGTCTTTTAATTCATCACGGATATTATTTAAAGAATTATCGCTTTTCACTCTTCATCAGATGATCAAATTAGATTGTTACAGAAATCCGCATTGTTACGACCATGGCAACGGGGGAATTATATACGTGTAATGCCCTGCGACAGTGCCAAGGTGATAATGTATTCCGCGCGCACTGATTTTATTTTATTTTAGGAGCGGTGTTTTACATTACATTACGTAATAGATATTACATCACAACCATAACGACCGATGGATTGTCCATCTATCCGTTCTAATACGAATGCACCGAAATCGTCGAAAATGTCAGAGGAAATAGGCCCGGGTTAGAACATAGTTTTAATTTGAAATTTGACATAAAGAGTTTTTTTTAATTCATAGGAATCTGAGAATAAAAAACTTGATAGTTATATGGAAGCAACTAAAACAGCCTATAAACTCCTGTACTCATGAAGAAAAGCCTTTCACAGACGAAAAAGGCCTAAGCTTAAAATTGCCTACAAAAAGATGTGTGTGTGCAAGTTCCGTGGAAATATCAATATATACACAAAATAAAATACTACAAGCCTGAGCTAAAGAGTCAGATAAGCAAAATGAGGTGCAATTAATGTTGCATTTTTTAAAATGTTAATTATTTTCCTTTGGGATCCCTTCAAATGGTATACATCAGTCAGTCTGTATGTTAGTTGTTACTAGGACAGTGCGTCTATTCTGAGCTGTGCATTCAACTATCTGTACTGTATATACCATGCATGTGTACAGTCAAGTTCATGACCTTGACTAAGCGTTGTTGTTTGTGTACACAACAACAGCCGCAGCTCGTACGTACATAACACAAATAGACATTGTTTCTTTGTGACTGGTTATCTGATTACCAATACTGACAATTGTATGTTGCGTACGAACCTATTACGATATTCATAATGAATATCCATATACTTGTTAGCAAGTACTTTAAAAAAAGCTTCCATAATTTGTTTCTTTCTTTTGTTTTATGGTAATGGTTCAAGCTGCTTCAATTAATAACGTATTGTTCTATACTATTCAGTATTAAGATTCCAATTTCTATGTTTAATTGCTGTTCGATTTTTGCTCACCCATTGTTGTAAATGGAATGTTCCATTGATATGAATTATTCACTAGATTCACTTCATTTTTTTAATGGGTTTGTTGTTGGAAGGTATTCAAAATAAAGTTGTTTTTTATTCTAAAATGTCTACCTACTGTGGTGTAGCGGTTATCAGGCCCGTAGCAGCCGCTGCGGCTGGTGCGGCGATCACCGCACCACTTTTTTGCAATAAATAACATAATGATAATAATAATGATAATAATAATAAGAAGAACAAAAAAAAATAACAATACAAAAATATCAGCATTTTCTGAGGAAATACCCCCTCCCCCCTTCCTCCAAGTATTACGCGATTATATTGGTAATTCGTAAGAATGCGCAACACTATCCCCATCCGAACTGTCCAATCCGTTGGCACGCATACGCGTGAATTTAACCTAATAAGTGCAAGCATGGCATAGTTGTGAATGTTTTTCTTTACGAGCTGAAGTCCACGTCCACTCCAAGTTGTATTGATTTCAAGTCGACATAATTTGCATGAAATCAGCACAACTTGGAGTCGACATAACATGCAAATTAGCCTGCTTATCCAATCACAAAGGAGAAACTATACAACTTGGAGTCACGGTCGAGTTGTGGGCTTATGGCACACTCGGCGCACCATACACGTGCATGATCTAGGCTAGACCTACCTGTACGCTAAAGAAGTTGCGCTTTATTTTATATGCAAGAAATTTAATAAAGGACAGAGCGAGTTAAGATGGAGGCCCCGGGTTCAATCCTGTGGTGGGTAGACACGCCAGTGCACCACAACTGGTTATCAAAGGCCGTGGACATTGACTTGGTTGTCGATGTTATGTCTGTCCGTACGTCGTACCTGTGTTCTCGTCCGGGTCGTATTAAGCGTTTCGTGATAGCATTTGTACTATCATAACCGAATACGCAGGCGACGACCCCGTCGTTGTAATTGTGTGTTCAACTCTCTCTCTAGATGGATTATTCTGTAACAACTCCGGACATTGGGAACACACCAAATCAACCAGTAATCATTTTCCAAAACGAAGTTTTGGACAAAAAAAACCCAGAACTTCGTGCGTTCCATCCAAGCTGGTTTAACCAACTTGGTTTGTTGCATTATGACGAATCAAATGATATGGCATTCTGCTATACATGCATCAAGGCATACAAGGCAAAGAAGCTTAATTCACCAAACATGGATTCCGCATTTATCGCTAAAAACAAAGGCTTTGAAAATTGGAAAGCGACTCGGAGGTTCAAGGCACATGAAGGTAGTGTTTTCCACAAGGATGCAGTTTTAAGGGTTGTGACATTGCCAAAGATAACTAAAGACATTGGAGAAAGTTTATTACAACAGATTGGAAGAGAAAGGGAAGAACGACGACAAATGTTTATGAAAATCATTTCTAATGTGAGATTCCTGGCACGGCAAGGACTAGCTTTCAGGGGTGATGGGGATGAGTCGGATTTTAATCTTATAACTCTTTTCAAGTTGCGTGGTGAAGCTGATTCACGGATTCAAAACTGGTTTTTACGGAAATCTGACAAGTATCTCTCTGCTGAAATTCAAAACGAAGTTTTACAGACAATAGCACTAACAGTAAGACTTAATTCAAGTATACATTTTAGGCGCCGGAAGATATTTCATAATTGCGCAAACAAAATCAGAATATCGAAGACTTAACCCCTCCCCAGCGTCGGAGGAACAGAAAATAATATAGGGATCACTATAATAATTGCAGCGGAACAAAGGACCATCGTTATAAAAAAAACAACAGACTATCACTCTTACCCCTACCCCACCCCCTAAAAATGGTTCTGAAGTGCTGCTATATTTTTTGTTTGAATTTTCAATTTAAGCTGCATGGGGCGCAGATTCATGTTTGTTTTTTGTTTATTCATTTATTTTTGTTACGCGTCACTATCGCATTCGCCTTCTTTTTAATTTGTAAATCTCTTTTGAAACATATTTACTTACATCTATGAGGCATATGTACCATGCAAGTGTGCGTTGAGCATGCTTCTTTAAACATTTGTGTACTCATTTTCAATAAAATAAAATGGTATAACTCGTTAAAATAACATAACTCGCCAGACCCCTTTAAATTTTATTTAAAGCCACAATTGGCGACTAGCGCGCACGTATAGTTACTAACATCCGTGCTTATTTTTTATATGCACCATTTCTTTTTTATGGGCTTTACGTGAGGTTGTTTCAAATATCCAGACAGCTCCATTCTATACAATTATGGTGGATGAAACCCCCGATTTTTCAAACAAGGAACAGGTTGTGATATGCATACATACGGTGGGTCGACGACCAATTTGAAGTTCATGAAGATTTCATTAAATTGTATGAAGTGTCTTCAACAACCGCCGATGCATTAGTTGTCGTCATCAAAGATGTTCTCCTCCGAATGCAGTTATCCCTTCAGAAGGCAAGAGGTCAATGCTATGATGGAGCGGCTGCCATGTCGGGTGTACACGGAGGTGTTGCAAAGCAGATAACAGATGAACAACCAAAGGCTTTGTATACACATTGCTACGGACATGCCCTTAATCTTGCATGTGGTGACACCATAACGAGAAACCGGCTAATCTGTGATGCTTTGGAAATACAAGTGAGATTACCAAACTAATTATGAACTCCCCCCGACGTGGAACTAAGTTTATCGAGATAAAGGAGATGATTGGGAAATGATTGTGTCCAACTCGATGGACAGTTAGAGCAGATGCACTTTGGAGCATACTAAAAAACTACGAAGTTCTACAGAATATTTAGGAGGAATGTCTCTTGGAGGAAAAGGATCCTAGCACAAAGGGTCGACTGAGAGGTGTGGCTTCGTACATAAAGAAGTTTGATTTCTTATTTGGTATAAAGTTAGCACACCTGATCCTAAGTCATAGCGACAATTTGAGTAGGACTTTGCAACACGCATACATTTCTGCTGCTGAAGGGCAGTGTCGCAGAGAAAACTGTTTCCA
>JAIGNY010001587.1:982500-1010000 GCA_020152595.1 Chiridota heheva | reverse complement strand
ATTACGTGCTTTAAGTACCCGTAATACAATGCTGAAACATTGCACATTGCTTAACGATAACTAATAGACTAAACGACCGTATTGCGTCTAACAGCAAAGGTCACTACGCAGGTCAAATCTTTTTCACTGTTTTACGAAAAAACGGACTGGCAAATGATATTCGAGGGATTGGCTTTTATTTAGATCTAATTATAATCTGTATGAATATTTAACAATCAACCTTTCCCGCTCATTATTAAGAATTCCAGAGGTTTATTTTTTATTTTTATGAATGAGATGTATTACGAGTATGGGACATACACAGAGAGCTTGTGGGTAATGCTGCATCATGGGAGACTGATTTACATTAAAGTTTCATTCATTTGGGAGAAGATTTCCTTCTCCCAAAAGGGAGATGAAACTGGACTAATAAACCCAAATGCTGTAAAATTCCTGATAATATCATTTGCCTCTTTTGAAATATAATCCATTTCAACAGAAGAAATCGTTAATTCGCTTAGAACCTTACAAATGACTCTTGTTTCCTATTCACCGTTTTTCACGTTTAAATAATAATCTAAAAATGCAGCTGTATCGATATAAAGACAAATATGAATTTTAATCACGTAATTGATAAAACCGCATGTTTTAGGAGTAGTTTTTTTTTTTTTTTTTTAATAGAAGACATCGAATATCAAAATAATGCACCACTGATCCAATTTTGATTCTATCTTTGAATACAAATTTTGAATCGGCCTAAAAATCCGACGGATTTGGAAGAAAAACACCTTCTTATGTCGAATATCCATGTCCTCATGGGAGTAAGCAAAGCTGTTAAAGACCATCTATCAGTCTATGATTAAAATGTGGCGGCGTACAATTTATTCCAAAATGATACTGATTGGCCTATCAATGTAAGTACATACCATTGTGTTTCGACCAATCAAAACACAGGTTTTAATTTTATTTGCCTCGTACGTTAGAGACGACAACTGGCCTTTACCAAATCCAATACATGCTATCACAAAAATCAAAGGGGTTGGTTTTATTAAAGTATGTCGTCTCTAAGGGTTCATCTTCGTTGCTTTGGAATTATATCCAGATAATCAGATAATTTGTTTGTCATTGTCATTAAGATTTTTTATTGTCTTGATGAAATTAGGGGAACATTGTTTGTAACTCTTACCTTGTTCAATTTTATGCAACGTTTAGTTTGCGCTCACTGCCCCACATATTTTCCCTTTCTTGTTCTTTCAATTTTAAATTATCCTTTTTTATGTTTTGTTGCGTGCATTTGTATCACTTGCACTTTTATTCATTTTGACAGGTTTTATTCCTTTTATCTAATCATACTGTTTGTTATGCACTTAGGGATTTTAAGCATTAGTTAAATGTCTGAAGAGTTCGGACTATCAGTTTTCAGCAACTGTAACTTCATTTAGTTAGTTAGTTTTGTAAACTTTGTTTTATTTCTTCAAATAAATTCACCTTACTTTTGTTAACTTCACCATAATTAAGATAACAATGATTACAGTAAATAAATAATCAACGTTTATAAAGCTGTACAAAACCGTAAGAATATAAAAGAAACAAATTGGTGAAATCACGATTAATATCTTATACCATTTTCCAGTAGACTTGACAGTGTGATGCCATACTAGCAGATTCAAGACGATAATTGTTATGTATTTAAATAAAATAAGATTGTACATTTATTTTATTTACAGTGTAGGTAACATTAGTAGATGAGCAAAGCATGTTCGTATATAGTGCATGTTACTCCCGATCTCAATAAATAAACAAAAAAAGCTTTTCAATACTTTTGAAACAGGCAATTAAGAGATTAAGTACTGGATCTACAAAAATACATGAAAATTATTTTGGATTTGCAAGTAATACCACAATGTAATCTGCAAGGTATACTTGCACCACACTAATGAAATCTTTGTATTATAGTAATTCCATAACGAAAGAAGATATTGATAGGTTTCTACAATTTAAAAATTATTCTTGAATTTGCATCTCTATTGGAGATTTGTTTGTTTAATTATTGAGATGTTGTATTACATGCATCTTACAAGAAGATGCTTTGTCCATCTGCTCATATACCTTACACTCCAAATACATTGTTACAGAAAAAAATGCTACATAGTAATTTAAATTCATCAAAAGAATGTCTGAATATCGCTTTCGTGCACCATTTTGCAAACGAATATTTGACGTACAGCTGCTTTCACCGATCCAGGTGTTTCAGCAAAGGATATTGGGACATATATTAAAGTGACACTAAAACACACTTCTTATTTTTTTAAATCAAATTATCAAATGTTTTAAAGTATCAGAAGATCAATCCGAAAATAAAATTAAGTATAAATTTCGAATATCAATGAAGAGGAATTTTTGCTCTAAACATTTGACTAACTCGAATTCCACAACTCAACATCACACCACATGCCATTTTGAAAACAATGATATATTGATCCCTTACTTTTGGCTTGACGAATATTTCTATGGAATATTGATCATAAAATGACAGTTAATACATGTGTTAATGATATACAGCCTATTGCAGATTGTCCTGCTTCTTGCTATACTTGATTGAGCGTAACTATGAGAAATTTCAAGTTCATTGTTTTTATTATTAAACAGTACTTTAAGCTCGAATTTTTCCTTAATGGAATGAGATGTTTAAGTAGCCTCTTCTACCATATTGTTGCTTTTAAAGTCCTTTCTTATATAAAATGATTGACCACAAAACTAATCCTTTAATTTTGATGTTATAAATTCCTTAGACCAGTGATTGGTAAAAGTTAATAATCTAATTTACCGAAAATTGCTTGTACCCGACCATGAGACATTGCCTTGATGCATTTCTAATTAGCAGTAATAGAATACTAATTAACAGTAATAGAATGCTAATTAACACTTACCTTGTGTGAAAGTATACTGTTTTAATTTTGCTATTCATGTTTTACTTTGCATTGAAAAAGGGGTGAATCTTTTGGAATTCTATTGTTCCATTCTTTATCTGTTTATCAAACGACTGCAACGAATCTATACACATCATGATTGCATCTCTAGATAATCATATACATTGCAAGACATAATTTAAGATGTGTCGTCATATCATGAGGGGCTGCAATGAGCCTGGCTAGGCATCCACCTAAAGTTGTCAAGAAACCATCAGAATTGACCGGGGGAAAACACAGCAGCAAAATATCATCTTTAGAGCTTATCCCATATGCTTCAACAGTGATAACAGACACTACTGGCGTGAAGTCAAATCTGTCACATTTACAAATACGATACTGTGGAATTTAGATTGTCAGAAAACTCATTTTCATCCACCTGTTAGACCCTACTCGGACACTGTCCTTCATCTGTTTCTGAAATTATCCTAAAGAGGAACTACTTGATCAGAGGAACAAGTTGTAATAGTGTTGTACTTCCTGTAAACCATTACCATGAAGAGACAAAGTTCTCAATTTTTATTTTACCAAATTGCATATGCCGCGAATTATAAACTATTAAACCCAATTTAGGAAATACATCCAAATATACATCTAAGTTTCGAGGTTAAATTTGTCTAATTATATTTACATTATTACATCGGTTTTTTTTTTTTTTAGTAGAATGTCTACAAACCAGCATTAGAAAATTCCAATTCTTCCAATAAATTGTTCTCAGCAATTTGCAAACATAAGCAGTACTTTGAATTTAAGGTTGAAATGAATATATAATTCATTAATTTTCAAGGTTATCTGGTTGATAAAAGCTTGATAATTCAATGCTGCCATTTATTATAGCATTAATGAATAATGATGTAAGTCGTTAATGGAAGATAATTCCATGAAAATGCATTTTTCATCTAGATCTTTCGATCATTTCTCTTATTTCATTACATTGGCTGAGCAAGTACATTGCCGAATTTCTTCTTTTTTTAAACTTTATTGAAGTTTATTAGATATATTTTTTATATAACGAGTTTTAGTACGATATTTCCACTTTTCAATTGCTTAATATTTGAAATTAGGGAAAAAAGTTCAACTTGACAATGAAGACATAATATCAATAACATTTAGTGGATTAGTTTACCAACAATTAAGCAAAGAATCAATATAATGTAGCTGTAGAAATATTACAATTTTTTATTTATTGGCTATGTGTAGAGGTGTATTGCTGCCTTGAGAAGCGGCATGTCATAAGTATTTGACATCTTTGATGAGTAGAGATGTATTGCTGCCTTGAGAAGCGGCATATCATAAGTATTTGACATCTTTAATGAGTAGAGATGTATTGCTGCCTTGAGAAGCGGCAGGTCATAAGTATTTGACATCTTTAATGAGTAGAGATGTATTGCTGCCTTGAGAAGCGGCATGTCATAAGTATTTGACATCTTTAATGAATAGAGATGTATTGCTGCCTTGAGAGGCGGCATATCATAAGTATTTAACATCTTTAATGAGTAGAGATGTATTGCTGCCCTAAGAAGCGGCATGTCATAAGTATTTGACATCTTTAATGAGTAGAGATGTATTGCTGCCTTGAGAAGCGGCATATCATAAGTATTTGACATCTTTGATGAGTAGAGATGTATTGCTGCCTTGAGAAGCGGCATGTCATAAGTATTTGACATCTTTAATGAGTAGAGATGCATTGCTGCCTTGAGAAGCGGCATATCATAAGTATTTGACATCTTTGATGAGTAGAGATGTATTGCTGCCTTGAGAAGCGGCATGTCATAAGTATTTGACATCTTTAATGAGTAGAGATGTATTGCTGCCTTGAGAAGCGGCATATCATAAGTATTTAACATCTTTAATGAGTAGAGATGTATTGCTGCCTTGAGAAGCGGCAGGTCATAAGTATTTGACATCTTCAATGGGTAGAGATGTATTGCTGCCTTGAGAAGCGGCATGTCATAAGTATTTGACATCTTTAATGAGTAGAGATGTATTGCTGCCTTGAGAAGCGGCATGTCATAAGTATTTGACATCTTTGATGAGTAGAGATGTATTGCTGCCTTGAGAAGCGGCATGTCATAAGTATTTGACATCTTTAATGAGTAGAGATGTATTGATGCCTTGAGAAGCGGCATGTCATAAGTATTTGACATCTTTAATGAGTAGAGATGTATTGCTGCCTTGAGGAGCGGCATATCATAAGTATTTGACATCTTTGATGAGTAGGGATGTATTGCTGCCTTGAGAAGCGGCATGTCATAAGTATTTGACATCTTTAATGAGTAGAGATGTATTGCTGCCTTGAGAAGCGGCATGTCATAAGTATTTAACATCTTTAATGAGTAGAGATGTATTGCTGCCTTGAGAAGCGGCATGTCATAAGTATTTGACATCTTTAATGAGTAGAGATGTATTGCTGCCTTGAGAAGCGGCAGGTCATAAGTATTTGACATCTTTGATGAATAGAGATGTATTGCTGCCCTGTCAAAATTGACCAAAATATGATAATTATGGACAAAGTTGACCATATTGTGGTCAAATTTGTTGTTCAATTGGACCAAATTTGGTTCCATGCAGAGTTGACCATGTTGTGGTTAAAATTTGACCATTCCTTTTTTAGAGTGTGTCATAAGTATTTGACATCTTTAATGAGTAGAGATGTATTGCTGCCTTAAGAAGCGGCAGGTCATAAGTATTTGACATCTTTAATGAATAGAGATGTATTGCTGCCTTGAGAAGCGGCAGGTCATAAGTATTTGACATCTTTAATGAGTAGAGATGTATTGCTGCCTTGAGAAGCGGCATATCATAAGTATTTAACATCTTCAATGAGTAGAGATGTATTGCTGCCTTGAGAAGCGGCAGGTCATAAGTATTTGACATCTTTGATGAATAGAGATGTATTGCTGCCCTGTCAAAATTGACCAAAATATGATAATTATGGACAAAGTTGACCATATTGTGGTCAAATTTGTTGTTCAATTGGACCAAATTTGGTTCCATGCAGAGTTGACCATGTTGTGGTTAAAATTTGACCATTCCTTTTTTAGAGTGTGTCATAAGTATTTGACATCTTTAATGAGTAGAGATGTATTGCTGCCTTTAGAAGCGGCAGGTCATAAGTATTTGACATCTTTAATGAATAGAGATGTATTGCTGCCTTGAGAAGCGGCAGGTCATAAGTATTTGACATCTTTAATGAGTAGAGATGTATTGCTGCCTTGAGAAGCGGCATATCATAAGTATTTAACATCTTCAATGAGTAGAAATGTATTGCTGCCCTAAGAAGCGGCATGTCATAAGTATTTGACATCTTTAATGAATAGAGATGTATTGCTGCCTTGAAAAGCGGCATGTCATAAGTATTTAACATCTTCAATGAGTAGAGATGTATTGCTGCCCTAAGAAGCGGCATGTCATAAGTATTTGACATCTTTAATGAATAGAGATGTATTGCTGCCTTGAGAAGCGGCAGATCATACGTATTTGACATCTTTAATGAGTAGAGATGTATTGCTGCCCTAAGAAGCGGCATGTCATAAGTATTTGACATCTTTAATGAGTAGAGATGTATTGCTGCCCTAAGAAGCGGCATATCATAAGTATTTGACATCTTTAATGAGTAGAGATGTATTGCTGCCTTGAGAAGCGGCATGTCATAAGTATTTAACATCTTCAATGAGTAGAGATGTATTGCTGCCCTAAGAAGCGGCATGTCATAAGTATTTGACATCTTTAATGAATAGAGATGTATTGCTGCCTTGAGAAGCGGCAGATCATAAGTATTTGACATCTTTAATGAGTAGAGATGTATTGCTGCCCTAAGAAGCGGCATGTCATAAGTATTTGACATCTTTAATGAGTAGAGATGTATTGCTGCCCTAAGAAGCGGCATATCATAAGTATTTGACATCTTTAATGAGTAGAGATGTATTGCTGCCTTGAGAAGCGGCATGTCATAAGTATTTGACATCTTTAATGAATAGAGATGTATTGCTGCCTTGAGAAGCGGCAGATCATAAGTATTTGACATCTTTAATGAGTAGAGATGTATTGCTGCTTTGAGAAGCGGCATGTCATAAGTATTTGACATCTTTAATGAGTAGAGATGTATTGCTGCCCTGAGAAGCGGCATGTCATAAGTATTTGACATCTTTAATGAGTAGAGATGTATTGCTGCGTTGAGAAGCGGCAGGTCATAAGTATTTGACATCTTTGAGTAGAGATGTATTGCTGCCTTGAGAAGCGGCAGGTCATAAGTATTTAACATCTTTAATGAGTAGAGATGTATTGCTGCCCTGAGAAGCGGCAGGTTATAAATATTTGACATCTTTAATTCTATATCTAACTTCAAACGTTTAAAGGGGTAATCTCTTCCCAGTCAATTTCGTCAAAATGCGATGTTCATATTTTTTGCGTCACTGCCGGTTGTGGATCGTTTCTAATTAAGTACGTAATGTACGCATTGTGTGCTAGTTACTTCCGCAGCGGTTATTGATTGGTTGTCGGTATTTGTGTATGACCAATCAGAAACGTTTACCTGTTATTGTATATTACTGTTAAAACTATAACTGGCCTTTAACAATAACCGCTTGGAAATCAAAATTTTATTTTAATTCATTTCATGAACAATTAAATATATGAAAACAAGCATTTAGTCAATATAAGGTATTTCGTGTAATTTGTGGATGATAATTATATGTCGTCTGTGCTAGTGAATGTTCTAAACTGTATGTAGAACGAACTATAAAATCGTACCTAAATCTTAGTATTAAAGTGTGTTGGACACGTACAGCACGTTGTTGGGCGTGTGCTTGACTTTCGACATATGTTTATGAATATAAAAGTGTTTACAACACCATTGTTGCACCGATATAAAAATATATATGTTTGTTATCATTTGATAGAAATAAAACCAAGAGTAATCATATCAATCAATGTTTATTTTTTTACGTGGATAAAAAAAGCTTAATAGCTTTCAGAAGCATCATGAAAATATCAAAACTAAGTACATTTACCTTATAATATGTATCATGCCATTGGCATATAACATGTACGTTGATCGAAATTGTGTTGGTTGGAAGATTGTGTTTGCCAAATTCATTAGAATATATATTATGGCTGACGAATAACAAAAAGTACTTTGATCAAACGTTTTCGTTTGTTATTCAAACAATTTTTGCAATTCGTTGGTATACGTTGAAAATACGTTGTTCAAAATATTCTGATTTTCGTTTCTATATAATATAAGGCAGCCATTTCAATGCGCCTATGTTGCAAAATTACACAAATCAAAATGTAAATGTGATAAAGCTAACACAAACATGACTTCTGGTCTGAGTCATAGCTACGGATGTGTCCTTCGGGTTAAACATTATGTTTATATTATGTCTAACGTAGCAATATATTAATTTCATTTCGAATGTTTTGGCTGGTTAAAGTACATTGATTTTATTGGCAGTTATATTAATTAGCCGGTAGAACATAGTACGTAGTGGAAAATACATTTGTAGTCCGTTAGACATATTCCACAGTAAAGTCTTTGCTTTATTTCACCTTTAATGTCAAATGAGTTTATATCATGGAAATAAGGTTACCGCCATTTGCTACCTTGATTTAATATTTGTATATTTGCTGGAGAAAGCTTGGGAATTTCTCAGAGAAATTGATTTATGTTTAATACATATCATATATTTAGTTTTAGAAAATGCATTATATCATATGATGTGCTATGTTGTTATTAGCACTGTTACGTTGTACTTGTGAAAAGGCTAGTGGCCTATCAAGTAATAATAAATTGATCTGAATTTATACCGTCAGCTCAGAAAACCTAGAAATTACTGATTTAAAACCCGAATAAGCAAGATATGAAGATTTCCGTATATAATGTTTACTCATTTGCATTCAAAACAAGAAATATTTATGTTCAGAAGAAATAAACCTCGTAGGGATAAAAGGATTTCATTTCCAGGCTGTCTTCATGAATATTTCTCTTTTGAAGAAAATAAGACTGTGAATTTTATACGGACGCGGTACTAAGATTGATATCTGTTATTCTTATATTTAATTGCAAATGCACTGTATATGCTATATTTAACCGGTTATGTCTGGTTTTGGACCCGAAAATTAAGGATGCGTTTGTTTAAAATGAAAATATTTCAATAGTAATTGGCAAAATTCATGTTGAGTTTTGATGATAAACATTTGCAGCATGGTTTCATTAATTTGAATGACTGCTAGTGTGAATGAGCTTCGACCACTTCGGAAATGCTCCTAAGTTGTAGAAACCCATAGCCTACGCCACTGATTATACCATTCTTTTGCAAACATTCAAATTTACAAAATGTAAGTTTCACACCAATGAGCCTTCTTTGTCGTGCTTTTCTCAAACAAGGAGCAGTCAACATGTAAACAGATCAAAGTGGAGAGTATAATATATACCCATGCAAATATCAAAGTTATAACAGTGAGTTTTAAGTTTTGCTGCATTTTTAAAAACGCAATACAAATTTGAAATACCTAATACTGCATACTGTGCGTCTACGTTAAACCAGAAGGGAATCATGGAAAATATCCCAAAGTAGTTTTCATATCACAGAAAATATCCTACTTAAAGAGCCTTTGGAACATGTTTGTGTGGAGTTTTTGCTTTATTAGTTTATCAGTCCAATTAATATTCCAATCGGGAGAACAGCTTTGGTCTCCCAATCAGGAAGTATCCCACAATGCATCTATCAAAATTCATTCAAGCATTGTGTTAACCTTTTCACCGTGTGCATTTTAAAATTTACAGTGAAATATTCGAAAAAATTTGAACAAAAGTCATGACTTCTTATTATGTGTTACCGTTAGGCAGTTGCGCTTTAACGAGATTTTCTGAAGAAAAAAGCTGGACTGTTTATATAATTCACTTCCATTAGTACGTTGGGAACTTTAAAAAGTTTATAACACTTTTTTTTAAAGTACTTCTTAAATTCGTAGTGTGCAAATGTTCTATTCAAGAGAAGTTGGTTGATTGTGACAGTGAATCTAGAATAACAAGTGTTTTGGTTGATAACTTCTGTAAGCAACTGAACTAATGCTCAATAAACCCCATGGACTTGGATTCAAACATAATCATTTTATCAATCGTATTTACAATTCAATCATGTACCACATAGTGGTGAATGCGAACAGGAGAATTATGCTATCTGATACATGTGTCAAACTTCCCACATTTCGCTCAATTCACACACTGTTCTTTTTCAGACATATCTTTTATATCAATTGTAATAAATTTTCACAAATATGAACTCAAAGGGGATTTTTGACAAGTTTGAAATAAAGCAGATTGTTCTGTACATGGTTTTTAAGCAACAAAAATTAACATTCGGGTCATGTAAGCAAACTGCTTACACTGTTACTTCAAATGCTTTTTATACGAACCAAAATAGGAACTTCATTTCAATTACTCGTAGATTGTAGCATACATATTGTCAAGTTAAATCAAACATAAATAATTGTTCTTGGGGACTGCATGGGAGACAAGTAAACACGTAACAAACAAGGAGAAAACTAAATACTGTATGTATTTGACAAAATATGATAAAATGTATTAACTACCCTGTAAGTATAAACAAAGAAAGAGTGATATGCAGTGTAGATTAATTATCAATTGGTTTGTTCCTACAATACTAGAGTTGATTAAATGAAGGATTAGATTCCTCTTGAATCATGATGATGACAAATACATAGGTTAAAAAACAGGGGTAAGTCATAGCCATAGCGGGTATTGTTTAAATGAAACTGGTTGTTAGAAGTAAAAAGTGTAAAATCAAAAGTCAGAAGAGTGCCCTGTTATTAAACATGAAAATTGAGACAAGGTAATTAATTAAGTAGAATATGTCAGGCGTGGTTAAATCAAGAAAGGGGGATGTCGATTTTCACAAAAACAACTGCTCAAAAAATGAAGGAAATTGAACGAAAACTGAAAGAAACTTCTGGAAAATGAAAGAAAGTTTACGGGAAATTGTTCCCGAAACATAAAGAGAAATTGTCGAAGAATGATATAAATTTCCCGAAAATGAAGGAAATTGCACAAGAATTATAGCATATTTTACAAAAATGAAAGAAAACTTTTCAAAAATTGAAGGAGAGTCAGAGAATAAAATTGTACGAAAAGGAAAGAAATTTTACGAAAATGAATGAAATGTTACGAAAATCGAAGGAAATTTCCCTGAAAATTGATAGAAACTTATCAAAAATTAAAGCAAATTTCATGAAAATAAAGGAAATTGCACGAAAATGTAAGCAAACTTCACAAAAACGAAGGAAATTTCACTACATTGAAACAAATTTTACAAAAATGAATGAAATTTTATAAACATTTTACGAAAATTGAAGACAACTTCTCAAAAAATAAAGCAAATTGCACGAAATTTGATAACAAACTTCATGAAAATAAAGTTTTACGAAAATTGAAGGAAATTTCCCGATAATCAGTCCGGTCCTCGCTCCCGATTTGGAGATCTCCTGATTGGGTGATCGAGACATGCGCAGTGACCATAATTGAAATTGTTGCTATTAAATTCAGCCGTAAATTTTTATTTTATTTTGCCTGTCAAATTTTGTAATTCTAAAAGTTGTATACTTTGGAAAAGATATTGGAAGTAATATTTCAGTGTAATTTGAAGTTTTGCTGGTGAATGAAATGTTCAAATCTGCTATTCAAAAAATATTGAAATGCTTTTTTAAAGACTGAGCTAAATTTCTCTGGTGAAAGTCAAATTTGCGCTGGTGAAAATAATTTCATCATTTTGTCAGTCTGTATATACCACCAATAAAATTTGAATATTTCGCATGCATTTTTCTTAAACCGATTTAACCGCTATGTATTTTAGAGCGATTTGAATTTGGAAAGATGCATTGTGGGTTATAATGTAAAAAATCTCATGATCGGGAGATCTCTCGTTCGGGAGCGTGGACCGGACTGACAATGAAAGAAATTTTACAAAAATTGAAGGAGATTTCCCGAAAATTAGAGATTTTCAGCAGTAAGAAGCAATAATATATGACTGTTCAAAATTCAATTCGCTATTGGGGGGGCCAAATGGTACTTAGCCCCTGAAAAACAAAAAATGGGGCACGGTCCGTCCGCCCTCTCCCCCCGCTTCCTACCCCCTGGGGAAATTTGACGCATTGTTGCTTACATTTTTCCTCAAAAACTGCACCTGATTGGCTGGGTAAATAAGGGAAATTTCTCCCAGCAATTGATTGGAAATACTGAAGTAATTACGTTCGGGACAGTTCAGCTGAAGTCGATCGAGTTGAAGAATCTGCAGAGTGCATCTTAGAATCTGTATTTTAAAGGTTTTTCACAAAATGATTTCAGTTTTCTGTCCTGTCATGAGTGCATAGTTCTGTTGATATGCACAACATGTGATATTGTCGGCGTTCAAAGATTTTCATGTAATTCTTATCAATAATGTTCGTCGTATTCTTCCATTAATGACTTCGAGAAAAACTTTATTGCGGGTTATTTGTGAGACAAACAATCTACACAAGAAAAATAAAAAGAACGGTAGAGTTATACATGAAAATGGAAATCTGTTGAATTGAAAGCAAATTAATTATATCTCAAGAACTTACAGGCCGTATATCGTTTTAATAGGGATATCAAAAATTAAACGTTTCTTATTCAGTTATTGGTCGGAATATTTTGACACTCACCGAGAAGCCAATCAATTACATCCGCGGAAGTAACGTTACCGGTTTGTATCGGGTTTGTTGGTGACGGATGAACCAATTATCTTGAGACAAGTTTTTCTCTTTAAGCTACTTACATTTCAGTGTCCAACTGCATTAATCGTTGAAAATTGTATCAAAATACTTTCAAATGTAAGGCTTAATTTCAACAGATTTTAAAACAAATCAATTACATTTTTTTCTAAATATAGGACAAAATCTACTTATATTTTACAACGGCACAGGCATTTAGAAACTTGAAAAAAGTGTCAATAAGTACTAGCAATATTCAGAATTTAGTCAATGAGCATATTTCTCCCTCAGCTCATGCAACCGTGATTTCAATACAAATGGAGAAGAAACTCCCATGTGATAATTCAAGTTGTTTTAAGACTATCAAACAGAACTAGCTCTCGTAGATAGTCAAGTTTAGACAGACAGGTGACGTGATTTCCCAATGGAAATTTCAAATGAAAGTTATTTTTGTTGCTTTACACTGATTTTAGTTTAAATTCTAACTGAATGTGAAAGGAATACAGTGGCGGGGTTATTTTGTGATGCAAACAATCTACCCAAGAGCCTAATAAGAACGCTAGGTTTATACATGAAAATGGATACCTCTTTCACTAAAAACAAGCTGCAATCCCCGACAAAACAAATGAAACAAAATAGCAAAATCTGCAACAAGATTAAATTTTTTAGATCAACTTAAGCCCACCTCTGACTCCTTTCAATGTTGTGCCTAATCGCAGCGCGCAGAATTCCGAGCCAACATTAAAAGGGGGAGCGGGGCCTCATTTCATTTACATTTGACAGGGAGTGTCGTTGACATATGGCTATCATATATATTAGAGGAATGGATAACAATAATTTCTCGCCCCCCTCCCCCACCCCTTCCCCCTCAAAACAAAAAAGGAAGAAAAATACCTTTAAGAGAGAGGCTGACAAAAGAAAACGAGGCGGGAAAAGTTAGAGGTGGGGCTTACACATACAAAAAAATGATATCAGGCAGTAACAGGATTACTGTGAAAAGGAGTTACATATAAAAGATAATCCCAAATAATGGACAATAAAAGGGAAATTGCTTCAATTGAAGGAAATTATAAAAAGGAAGTTGGGCCGTGGGCCGTTTCAACTTTAAAGCAGCACATATCAAAAAGCTTACTAAACATAAAAGGGTTTAACGGATTGTTGTGGTTGAAAGGGGGAAGGGGGAGGGGGGAGGGGGAGGTATCTCTTTCATTGCATGGAAAATTGAGTCGAATTCTTTAGTTAAAAATATTTCCTATACTACGGAGCTGTTGAGTGTCTTTGAAGTTAATTTAAAATGGTGCAGCGGACCCGAATTTCGGCGGAATCGAGGGCATACGTTCGGTTCTTATAAGGACAGAAGGACATAAAACTGTGCGTGAGGTGGCAGAAATCTGCTCAATTTATCCAGCAAGTGTTGTTTGGATTCTTCGCGAACCAATAGGAAGCAGCAGGTTCGGACAGAGCGTTAGAAAAACGGGACGTCCGAAAACTGAGTGATCGCCAAAAACGGGGTTTGCTTGTGAGCCGTCCAACATGTGCGAAGCGTTAATGCGAACTTTACAATAAGAGTAATAATAGAATGCGGTATCAACATGGGAGAAATCGGCATCCGAACTGTACAAAGATTTTTAGATAGCAGGGGCTACTTGTATCTACAAGCCAGAAAAAGGGTCTGTTGAATAAAAGTGATTTGAGAAAGCGCCTCAAATTTTCCTGGAAGTAAAGCAGGAAGAAGATAAGCAATTTTGGAAGACCAATATTATGTTTTAATTTGATCGAGCGTCATTTGCCTATAAAATCCGACCACTCGCGTGTACCGAGGGGCGCATCTGGCGAAACAACAGCGAAGGTTTGGCATTCAGTCGCACGGCTAAAGGTTAGAAGGTGGGGACCAGAGCAAAACTTGTACATCTATTTGTCGCTATATCTTATGGAAAGGGAGTGGTGCCTGCCAAAAGTTATACAAAAAGTGGACGGGGGACAAGTTTGCCCGCTTTGTGAACAAACACTTTAAAGGGGGTATGAAGAGGTGTTGTAGTGTAGAAACGGTCAAATTTTGTTCAAGGCGGCGACTCTTGCCAAAATTGTGCAACATCTAAAGCAGCATTTTCGAGGCTCGGACTTTACAGTATTTACAATTCACGCTAGGAGTCCGGATTTGAATCAAATAGAGAATGTGTTCAAAATCTTAAACGATAATCTTCGTAGGGATGCAATAGCACAAGAAATTTATTTGGAAACTTTTCAAAAATTTCGGAGACGTGTTATTCGGACTTAAAGAGGCAATACCAAATTTAAATATCGATAAAATTACTGCCTCTATAAACAAACGAATAGAGACAGTTATTAAATTTGGAGGTATCCGTTTAAAATATTATTTCAACCTGCAATAGAATGCCGTCAACAATTCGGGAGCCCGCTAGAGGAGGAGCCTTTGGGACGTATTTTAATTTGCGCCCCCAATAATGTAGTCTCGGCCAATTTCTAATTATATAGATTCATCATTTTTCACTCTTTTTTTCTCGGAAATCTCTCACAGAGAAGAGTCGTTAATGTTCACATGATTTTTACAATAAATGCACGTATTATTTGTTTGCATTTGAAGGGCGATGAAGAGACAAACTCATTTGGGGCAATGGTAAACAGGTAAAGGTAAAGTTATAAGTTGTAAAAGATTTAGCTTTTATCTTTGTAATTGACGGTAAAGTAAAACCATCCCTTGAAACATTGTGCTGACTGCACGGTAAACAAGAAGGTACAGAAATGTATGTATGGAATTCCTTAGCAATAGGTCGCGGGCAGTTAGTGAATAAAAGAAATTAGAGATAATAAATGGTTCTTATAATACAGTACTATTCAATCTTGGGTCATTTCTTTATTCATTGGTAGGGTTGTTTTCTAAAATGAGTTTTGCAAACCAATGGCCACAAGGGGCGGGTATTGTTGTTCTTGAATAGGGATTGGGCTTTGCAAAATAAATTGTTTCCATCTTACAGCCATCATTTTGATTCAACTTCGTCAATGCTGCCGGTATAAAAGTAAATTTTTCCCCCAGTAAATTTTGGTCCCCGGCCCTTATTTTCTAAGAAATTTGGGCCCCCCAGACAATTAAGTCGTAGCCATCCAGTACATTTGGTCCCCCCTCATAGTAAAAACGATTCGTTAGGAAATTTGAGCCTCGGCCTTTCTTTCCTATGAAATTTGGGGACAACAACTTGTTCCCCTTTGCAAGAAAAGACCCTTCTTTACCTTCACACTAAATCTCACTGCCGTTTTGCGTAAAGCACGCTTTTTATCATTGGTGCATTAGCTTATCACTTTTAAGCTTATCACTTCAGTACACAAAATCAATTAAAAGAACCGTACAGACACACCAGTAAATTACCTAGTAACATCCGGAGTCCGGAGGAGACCAAATTCACTATACATTCTTAGGAAATAAGGTCCAGGGGCCCAAATTTACAGGAAGGGAGGGGGAGGGGGCAAAATTTACTATTACACCGGCTTTGAAAAAGACCAGAGCATGTTTGCTTGTGGCGAAGACTGGTGTGTCCCCAGCCAAAGTAAGATCCTTGGCAAAAAGAGTTTTAGCGGTGGGAAACAAACTCAGCACCCTTCCAATAACAACAAAATATCGTGCCATGGGACGAGCTGGTGGCTCCACCGAAAGCCATTTAAGAATATGACTTCGGCTTCTTCGGTTCCCACCCACGCAAACATATTTGTCGCTGGGTTCGAAAATACATCATAAATAACTGTCAGGGGCAACAAGAGAAATGTTTTGCCACAATTGGCTGGCCAGTCAAAAGGACATTACGGTTTTGTCACGCCCCTTATCTAACAATTCATACAGCGCCTGACAAAAACCATCCCTTTCAATGTTCTTGCGACGTAAAATGTCCTTCCCATTTCCTTCCAACGCCTCCCGCAACCCTCCACACACACCTTCTCCACCATCTCCTTTAGAAACTGGATACGGGTCTTTTTACTGCGTTCATACACTTTCTGCGCCCTCGCTATCTCCCGTGCGACCTATGAACATAAAAAAAACACTTGAAATATATGTTAGTTAAGTGACAGCACTATCTACCCCCCTCCCCCTTCCCTCAAAAAAAAATAATAATCGGTCGGATAACTGAAGCCCTACCGGCGCAACGCCTGGGGAGATTAAAACTTGCCTGTTGGGGGTTCTTCGAACAATGCGCTTTGATTTTAGATGCCACAACACTCCCCTTTCCCACTCATTGAAATCTTAAGATAAATTCGACATTTTGACATGCTGGTTTACTGACTTTTGACACGAAGTATCTCTGTCTTATGTCTCTACCTTAATTTACTGCGCACACGCGTGGCCCACACCCGTTTGAAAATGCCATACATTCTTCTAACATATCCGACATAGCCTTAGACTAACTTCATACATATTGGGCGACGCCCTCTATAAGTTCGAGGGCTGAAATTGGATATGTTTGTTAATTTACAACATACCCTCTTTCGTTTACCAAGAAAAGTTAATTTCAGCGCCTATAATTTAAACAACTACATGTGTAGTTCTCTCAATTTACTGACCTTATGACCCGGTGACTATAGCCAGCATCCTTCTTTTAAGCATCTCCCCATCTGTACCAAAAATTCGAGAACTTCGTTATTAGAAGCGTAACATCCCTCCCATCTCGCAAAAACACTACTTTCGGTCACAAAACCTTCTACCTGCCCCACCCCTTTAAGATAAAATCGCCCAAAACCTATTTTAAAGCCCAAAAACTTTTCATGCCAAATTGTAGTTTTACATACCTGCCTTTCTTTGCGTCTATCTTGTACTCATTTTGTACAGGCGTTTCGACAATCCCGGACAAAACAAATGAAACAAAATAGTAAAATCTGCAACAAGTTTAGAAAACCTAAGATCAACTTGATTAAATTGTTGCGCCTAATCACAGCGTGCAGAATGCCAACGTTGAAAAGGCAGAAGGGGGAGCGGGGTTTTGTTTCATTTACTTTTGACCGGGAGTATAGTTGTATATCAAAAACGTAACCTACTTACATTTCATTTCAGAGTGCTATGAAAGGTTCAACATTTACCGTTTTAATAAATATCTTTGAAATTGTATTAAGTTTCAACAGATTTTAAGATAAAAAGAATAAACATATCCTCTAAGAATAGGACACAAATCTATTAATGTTTCACTACCTGACTACGGCAATGGCACAGAGAAACTTGTGAATGCTAATAATTGACAAAAGCGAGGATCGGCAATTGGTATATTCCTCCATCAGTTCATGCAACCGTAAGCCGAGAAGATAAGTAGCTCAGTTGGTAGGGCGCACGACTAAGATGCTGAAAGTACCTGGTTCAAGCCTCTGTAGATCTAACCCATTTTCCCACAGCAATTTGGCTATGCAGACAGATACGCCGAACATCACAGCTGAAGTAGGCCTACATCGCTTGCATTTCCTACTCCTCATTCAGCTCATGCGAGAAGTGGCAATGGTTGAATTGCGCTCGCCGTCCATCGGAGGGAACGTTGAACCGTCGGTCTAGACAGGAGGACGCTAACATCCAACACTATTCTAAAAGAGAAGCGTGCAAACGTAATGTTCATTCCCTTTCGCTCCCAGCCCTCTGGCATGATCAAGCTGGAAGCTCGCTAAAGGGATCAAGCTGGAAGCTCTCCAAAAGGATGGAAACTGCAAGCTGTGACCCCCCAACAGAGCAATCTGTAAAATTCCAGCACCAGAATGCACAGCATAAGCATGCAGAGCATGGGCATGCAGAGCATGGGCATGCAGAGCATGGGCATGCAGAGCATGGGCATGCAGAGCATGGGCATGCAGAGCATGGGCATGCAGAGCATGGGCATGCAGAGCATGGGCATGCAGAGCATGGGCATGCAGAGCATGGGCATGCAGAGCATGGGCATGCAGAGCATGGGCATGCAGAGCATGGGCATGCAGAGCATGGGCATGCAGAGCATGGGCATGCAGAGCATGGGCATGCAGAGCATGCGCATGCAGAGCATGCGCATATACAGCATGTACATGTACAGCATGCGCATGTACAGCATGTACATGTACAACATGTGCATGTACAGCATGTGCATGTACAGCATGAGCATGCACGGCTTGTACATGTGCATGCGAATGTAAATGCACATCATGTGCATGCACGGCTTGTGCATGCACAGAAGGCGCATGTGCAGCATATGTATGCACATATTGTGCATGTACAGCACGTGCATGCATGGCATGTGCATGTACGGCTTGTGCATGTGCATGCACAACATGCGCATGTACAGCATGTGCATGTAAGGCATGCGCATGCACAGCATGTAAATGCACAGCACGCGCATGCACAGCACGCGCATGCACAGCATGTGCATGTAGAGCATGCGCATATACATGCACAGCATGTACATGTACAGCATGTGTATGTACAGCATGTGCATGCACAGCATACGCTTGCACGGCTTGTGCATGCACAGCATGCGAATGTACAGCATGTGCATGTACAGCATAGGCATGTACAGCTTGTGTATGTGCAACGTGTGCATGCTCAGCATGGGCTGGCACGGCATGGGCATGCACAGCATGCTTATGTTCAGCATGTGCATGCACAGCATGTGCATATACAGCATGTGCATGCATAGCATGTACATGCACAACAGGCATATGTACAGCATGTACATGTACATCATGCGCATGCACAGCATGTGCATGCACAGCATGTGCATGTACAACATGTACATGTAAATCATTTGCATGTAGAGCATATGCATGTACAGCTTATGTATGTACAACATGTGCATGCACATCATGGGCTTGCAGGGCGTGTGCATACACAACATGCTTATCTTTAGCATGTGCATGCACAGCATGTGCATGCACAGCATGTGCATGTACAGCATATACATGCAGTGCATGTACATGGACAGCATGCACATGTACAGCATGTACATGCACTGCATGCGCATGCATATCATCTGCATGCACAGCAAGTGCATGTACAGCATGTACATGTACAGCATGTGCATGTACAGCATGTGCATGTACAGCATGTGCATGTCGAGCTTGTGTGGGTACAACATGTGCATGCACAGCATACGCTTGCACGGCTTGTGCATGCACAGCATGTGCATGTACCGCTTGTGTATGTACTACATGTGCATGCTCAGCATGGGCACGCACAGCATGTGCATGCACAGCAGGCCTATGTTCAGCATGTGCATGTACATCATGTGCATGTACAGCATGTGCTTTTATTGCTTGTATATGCACAGCATGCACAGCATACACATATACAACATGTAAATGCACAGCTTGCGCATGTACAGCTTGTGCGTGCACAACATGTGTATGTAAAGCATATGCACATGCACAGCATATGTATGTACAGCATGTACATGCACGGCTTGTACATGTGCATGTGGATGTATATGCACAGCATGTGCATGCACTGCTTGTACATGTACATCATGTGCATGTACAGCATTTGCATGTACAGCTAGTGTATGTACAACATGTGCATATACAACAGGGCATGCACGGCTTGTGCATGCATATATCATGCGCATGTACAGCATGTGCATGCACTGCATGTGCATGTACAGCATGTACATGTACATTATGTGCATGCTCAGCATGGGCATGCACGGCATGGACATGCACGGCATATGCATGCACAGCATGCTTATGTTCAGCATGTGCATGCACATCATGTGCATGTACAGCATGCGCTCTTATAACATGTACATGCACAGCATGCACATGTACAGCTTGTACATGCACAACATGCGCATGTACAGCATGTGCATGCACATCATGTGCATGCAGGGCTTGCATATATCATGCGCAAGTACAGCATGTGCATGCACTGCATGTGCAGCATGTACATGTACATCATGTGCATGTACAGCATATGCATGCACATCATGCTGATGTTCAGCATGTACATGCACATCATGTGCATGTACAGCATGTGCTCTTATAGCATGTACATGCACAGCATGCACATGTACAGCTTGTACATGCACAGCTTGCGCATGCACAGCATGTACATGTACAGCTGGTACATGTACAGTTGGTACATGCACAGCATGCGCATGTACATGCACAGCATATGTATGTCAAACATGTACATATGCAGCATGTGCATGCACATGTACAGCATGTGCATGCACATGTACAGCATGTGCATGCACATCATGTGCATGTACAGCATATGTATGTACAACATGTGCATGCTTGTACATGTGCATGCCGATGTACATGCACAACATGTGCATGCACGGCTTGTGCATGCGTCGTTTGTACATGTGCATGCACATGTACAGCATGTGCATGCACAGCATGCGCATGTACAACATGCGCATGTGCATGCACAATATGCGCATGTACAATATGTGCATGCACAGCATGTGCATGCACGGCTTGTGCATCCACATCATGCGCATGTCCAGCATTTGCATGCACAGCATGTACATGCACATGCTGTTTATGCAAATGCGCAAGCCGTGTATGTACATGCTGTGCATGCACAGAATGTGCATGCACCTGTGTATTACCACGATGAGAAGAAGATTGTAATTTGCATGGAAATGGAGAAATGACACAAATACCTGTGGTAGTTAGTTAAGTTTAGACACCAACAGGTGGCGTGATGCTTAAATGGATTTTTTTTTTTAATAAAAAAAATGTTGCTTAAACTGACTCTAGTTTCTTACTGAATATGCAAAGAATGCAGGAATATTAGGGTTATTTTGTGATACAAACAATCTACCCAAGAGCTTAAAAGAACGCTAGCTTTATATATGAAAATGGATACTTCCCACACGAAACACAAGCTAGTTCTATATCGAGAACGTAACCCACTCACATTTCGGAGTGCTGTGAAATGTTCGAAATTTCTTGGAAAATGTATTTAAATTTAACTGATTTTAATTGAAAAAGATTAAAAATTTCTTCTGAGAATAGGACAAAAATCGACTCATGTTTGACCACGGAAATGGCACAGAAAACTTTGTAAATGTGAACTATTAACAATAGCGAGAGGTTATGCGCTGAGAACATTCCTCCATCAACTCATGCAACAGTGATTTAAATGAAAATGAAGAAATAACCGGCATGTGATATAGTAACAAACACAACTATCACCAGTAGATTGTCAAGTTCAGTGATAATTAGATGGCGTGATTCATAAATGGAAATTTCAAATAAAAGTTATGTACTGAGTATATTTCTCCCTAAACTTATGCAACCATGACTTAAATGGAAGTGGAGAAGAAACCGACATGTAATTTAGTAACAAACACAGCATCACTCGTAGATAGTCAAGTTTAGCCAAAGACAGGTGGCGTGATTCTTATATGAATATTTATATATATAGGAGTGCTCCTGATACCTGCAGGCAGCCTCTCTGAGTGTCTCGTCCTGTTTGTTATTTTGTACCGTTTAGAGATATATGTGTATGTTCAACTTTTAACTGCTGCTGTATATAGTAACAAGGAACCATCATGTCAATTTATATAGTGTTTCAATCTGTATTTTTGGATTTGTTTCTGGATATATATTTTTATCATTGGTGAATGTTCCTTTCATTGGATATCCTACAGTACAGTTACATAGATACTGTAAGCTACAATACATGGATAGGCTACAGTACATTGAACTTGTGTATATATACAATTAACTATAATTAACTATAATCCCCACTTGATATATGTCTACCGTGCATCACTGGTTTTCAGCCACTTGTCTTTGAAACTACAACAATACATCTGATCACACAATGGGAAGTTTTTATTTATTTCTTCTCCTCATTTGAGCTGTGCTTTTTAACAATCACCCAACTGAAAAGCTGTCTCATACAAGGGATGCACTATTAAATCTTCGACACTCAAGTTCATTGCTACCTGGTGGTGTGCATGAAATACTAAATACACATATCCTTCCAAATAAGCGTAAGCCTACTAAGAGAGGTTCTAAGGGGAGTAAGCGACGAACCAGAAACAAGAACAAATTCATCCAAGCTTCAACTGTAGCTGTTGCTTCACCTGCAGCTGCACCTACAATACCCTAACAATTCCAAATGCATCTAATCAGTTGAATATACGTCACTGGAACTCTCATTCTATTTGCAATAAGTCCCACTACTGTCTTGATTATGTACTTGAACATGATGTTGACATTATGTTTCTCACAGAGACTTGGCTCCACCCTGATGATGCCGTTGTAATCGGTGAATTAACTCCACCTGGGTATGCCTTTATTAATGTCCCAAGAGTGTCTGAGACTGATCATCATGGTGGAATAGGGATTTTATATAAGAATGAACTGAAAATGAAACATGTTACCACTTCTCTACCTGCTACTTCAAGTTTTGAATATGCTTTGATTTCAAATACATCACACACTCTTCAGTTCATTGTGATATACAGACCACCGCCTTCACCTCGTAATGGGTTTACCATATCTGGCTTCTTATCAGAATTTGATGACTTCATTGATGCTGTTAACTTACTGCCCGGACATCTTGTGTTACTTGGTGATCTTAATGTTCACTTTGATCAACCCAACAAATCTGATGTCGGCCATGTCTTATCCACTCTCACTGCCGTGGATCTGGTTCAACATATTTCTGAACCTACTCACATTCTTGGACATATATTGGATCCTGTAATTACTAGAGCTGATGATCACATTATTTCTAACGTGACTATCCATAGAAACCTTGAATCGGATCACCATGTAATTTGCTGCACTTTGAACATATCTAAACCTTGTACCATTCGCAAAACATTTACTTTCAGGAAATATCAGGATATCGACCGCATTGCTTTCGCCCGTGATCTATGCAGTAAATTCACCTCTACTGAGAATAGTGAAACAAATCACATGGACACAGATCTAAATGTTAATGATGCAATATCTGACTTTGATTCAGTCATCCATGATATTCTTGATACACATGCCCCATTACAAACTAAGTCGTTCCAATCAAAACGTCAACCTAAATGGTATAACTCAGTGATTGTATCTGCTCGTCGCGAACGTAACCGCTGTGAAAGGAAATACCGGAAACACAAAACTGATATCTTGTTCGATGACCTCAAATCCGCCAAACAAAATGTCCAAGACTGTGTTGTAAAAGCAAAGACTACGTTCTACACTGATATGCTCTCTGATTGCACTACTAAGGACGCTTTCAAAAGTATCACAACTCTCCTGAATAACAAAGATCGCCCACTACCAGTTCATGACTCCCAGAGAACCTAGCAAATGATTTTTCTGGATTCTTTAGCGACAAAGTAAACAAGATTATGGAAGTCATTGATCAACAATCATCTGTGACAAATAATCATCGTGCTGAAAGTCTACAAACTTTACACATGTTTGAATCTTTCAAACCAATTTCTACTGTTGATCTGGCTGCAATTATACGTCGCTCTCCTTCAAAATCGTGCTCCTGGATCAACTCCCTACTTGGCTTCTGAAACAACATCTTGATATTCTGTTACTTAAGCTGACTAACATTGTTAATCTCTCGCTCTCCACAGGTGAATTTCCGGATTCACTTAAAGAAGCTGTGGTCACCCCAATTTTGAAAAATCCACTCTTGACAAAAATAATTTAAAGAATTACCGGCCTGTCTCAAACCTACAATTTAAATCCAAGATAATTGAAAAGGTCATGGCTGCTCAATTAAATGATCATATTAACGAACATGGATTAGCTGAACCTCTGCAGTCTGCATACAAATCTAATCACTCAACAGAAACGGCCCTTCTCAAAGTGCAAGATGAAATCCTGAAAGCTATTGATGATCAAAAAGGAGTTCTGTTGCTGCTGCTTGACTTATTAGCAGCTTTCGACATGGTTGATCATGTTATTCTTTGTGATCGCCTAGCAAAAAGGTTTGGAATCACAGGAACTGCTCTTGAGTGGGTTTAGTCTTATCTACGCGAAAGGACCAACTGTGTTCGTATAGCTGATACACTATCAGATATTAATCACATTTTTTTTGGATTACCACAGGGTTCGGTTATTGGCCCTTTAATGTTCACACTCTATACCACACCACTTGGTGATATTCTTAGGAAGCACGGTGTCAAATACCACATGTATGCCGATGACATTCAAATATTTCTCAACTTTGACCCTACTGATATCGTTGATATACAGCATACACTAACCAGACTCACAAATTGTGTTTTTGATGTTCAATCATGGATGACTGCTAATAAACTTAAACTTAATGAAGACAAAACTGAATTTTTCATCTCTGCATCACCACAACATCTTTCACTGCATCTAGTTCAAAACATCACACTGACTGTTGGAAATGCAACAATAAAACAGTCAAATAGTGTCCGCAACCTCGGTTTCTACTTTGACTCGTCCATTAAAATGACCAATCAAATATCCAAACTTAGTTCAACTGTCAATTTTCACATTCGTAATTTATGGCGTATTCGACGATTCATTGATGTTGACACTTGTCACAGTGCTGTGAGAGCCTTGATTTCCTCACGCCTTGATTATTGTAACTCTTTGTACTGCGGACTAAACAAGAAAGATCTTGATAAGCTTCAGCGCTTACAAAATAAGGCTGCTAGACTCGTCTATGCTCTCCCTCCACGTACGCACTCCGCGCCTCTTCTCGAAGAGCTTCATTGGCTTCCTATTAATAAAAGAATCATTTTTAAAGTACTCTTACTTGTCTTCAAATCACTCAACAAAGTTTCCCCTAGCTATATCTCAGACTGTATAGATGTCCACATTCCAACGCGTCCCACTCGCTCAGCTGCTGCTATTACACTAAATCGTCCCAGGACCAGGAAACTTGCTGGCGACAGGACTTTTTCGGCATCAGCTCCAAAATTCTGGAATGCTCTTCCAATGGACTTAAGGAACTGTACTTCTTCTCTGTCTTTTAGAAAGAATCTAAAGACATTCTTATTTTCAAACTCTGCCTGAACAATTGCTTGCTCATACACATCATATTCTGTTGACTGTATTTCTTTGTTAATTTGTACATGTTATTGTTGTAATGCGCTTTGTATCCTCTGGTAAAAGCGCAATAGCAAATGTTCTTTATTATATTATATTATTATATTATAAAGAATATATACTTTCGTTGCTTCCACTGACTATATTATAAAACTGAACAATCTGTGTCACCTATTTTTACTTTATCATTTAATCTAGAGGAGCACTTTGTCTTTGAGGTAGTGATCGCATCTCGAAATTGATCACCTTTATCAAATGTCGAATGCATTCGAATGTCACTCACGTTAACCTGCCATTATCAGTCTGGTCCACGGTCCCAATCAAACAGCTTCTATTTTTAAAATGGATTTCTATTGTCAAAATGAACTGCAATAAAGACTTCACATCACCTTTATACTATTTTTTTGGTATTTGATAAACTCTGACCAGAATAGCAAACAGAAATGTTTTTAGCTGTACTGGTACAGAGTTTATTAAGTACCAAAAAAGGAGTATAATGGTATTAATGTGAAGGCTTTATTCCAGTCCATTTTGACAATAGAAACTGTTATCAGGATATCTCCCGATTTTGAAAGGGAACGGGATTTTAATTCAATTGCTTTAAAAATATACATCCGTTAAGTAATAGCGTAATGGTTTTGTATTTTGTAAAATGTATACGTATATCTCTAAAGAATCATGATGAGGTTTTTGATGCATATCACACAAATTATGTTTTCTATTTTAAGTTATTAGGCCTTCTTGTGGACAATGGATTCAAAAATCTGTATTCAAAACAAAGATTTTTTTTAAAACAACTGGTGAACGAGAAGTAAATCTACAAAGGTGAAATAGAAAAAACTATTTTAGTTTAAAAAAAACAGCAATCAAATATCATCAAATGCGTTTATTTGTGTTTTTTGTTGTCCAAAAGCAGTAATTGCTATTTGATACTGACATCTTCGAAATTGGATAGCTACATTATGGTGAATGATTGCGAAATATTTTCCGATCGGGAAATCGCAGTGATCTCCTGTTTGGGAGATCGCGGTGAACTTCCGATCGGTGGATCGCATTGATCTCCCGATCGATTTTCTTAAGTCGAGATTCCCTCATTAAAAATCTTCATTAGAGTTTGAACTACGGTATGAATTATATACCAATAGGGTTTGCAAGAATTCATTTGATTTAATCTAAGAAATTCATATTTCTCCAATTTATTAGGAAATCCGTTCATGCAAAAATTTCAGAGGTTTTATTTAACCCGCAAGAAAAGAATGTGGCAAGTGAGGACTGCACCCATGTCTCTTGATGTAGAAAAAAAAGCGCCGTCATCAGAAGAATAGAAGCACTTGAAGATTTTTGTAAAAATGTTCCCTTTGTTTCACCTCATTCGTATAAAGTTGCTGTAGTTGGTAAATTACCTCCAGCAGGTAACATTACTCTTCAAAACAGCATAACAACAATGCCATTTACAGGAACAAAATACTTATTTTGTACAAATCTTGAAACAAATTTAAAAAATTAAAAAAGAAATTTATTGAGATATAATACTTAAACACCGCCACAAAAAAGAAATCTACTTCAATCATCCTAATATTAACAGCATGCACACTGATCCCTAAAGAATATTTCCAATAAAGCATGCTTAATTTGTTCACTTTCAAAAAGCGGTATGCGTAGTAGAGATTCAGTATTGATAGCTGAAAAATCTACAAATATATAGGTTGAAAAAGAATGATTAAAGCATATAAGGAAAATAGTCCCTATATCTTAGATTTGTTAACTTGTATGCACTATATATATATACATATATAT
>JAIGNY010001587.1:912500-977500 GCA_020152595.1 Chiridota heheva | reverse complement strand
GTTCTTTCGTTTGTGAATTACATTAGCGATTTACCTAGATATATTTCTAAATTTGAGTTTATTTGGTATGACAGGGACGCATATCTTTTGAAATGGATCGTATATGAACACCTTAGTATACACTATTAATTGTCCTACGGTTGAAATAAAAAATACATGGTGGGAATGCAATATGACCAATAGTTATTTATTTTGTCCAAAACCGCTAAAAATGTAAGAATATCTGACTATAATATTATGAATGATGATCACATATTTTGTAGTAATTGTCTGATCGTGTGAGTTATATTTGTAACAAGATATAGAAAAGGTGTTGGAAATATTCAACGTCCTCTTAATATTTTGCGTATACATTATAGCAAATGAATACTAACTTATCTTTTCTATTGGTGTATTATCTGGGAATAAACGTTACACATCTAATCTTCATATGTTTAATTTTCATTCTCCAGAAGAAGAAAAAAGCTGCTGTACAAGCTGTTTCCCATACTCCTATTAATTCCCTTTCAGCAGTCCTCATTCAGCACACTCAATATGTTTGTTTTAATTAATTACTGTATCTCGATTTTTTGCTGTTTCAATATCATCAAGGCACTTCCGGATTTCCTTTTTAATTGTTTTTGTTCTTCCTAACAACATATTTTTTTTAAACTACCCGCCATGGCAACAATTTTTGATCCCATTTAGTAAACTTAGGGAGGCGATAACGAGTTTATTTACTTGTCTGCTTGACAAGCTGTTCTTTCTAATCAAGAAGGTAAGAAAAAAGAAGAATATTAAAGAGGCAGTGTCGTCTCAAAACAAATGTCAATGACGTTAGTGAGTACATGCCACGTACTTATACACGTCATCAACGTATTGCAAGAGAAGCGTATGTTATACAGTGTTTGCGCGTATGGAGATTAAGTGCACGTTGTACGTACAGTATGTACTGGTATGTACATGTATGTGTTGCAACATGATACAGCCGAATTGAGTCACAGCTGTACAAATTCATCGTTAGATTAATAATGTAGCTATTAACTGAAATTACCTCGCTCAATAGCTCTATGTATTAATTCAAATGAGGGGACAGACGAAGAAAAAAATATGCCTTGACGAGATTTGAACTCGTTTGGCACAAAAGCATATTGCTCGTAGTCCATCGCCTTGTCCATTCGGCATCGATTAACGTTGTATCAGAAAATGTTGTTGTATTATTAATATAGTGCGAAATGTGATCGAAATAGGCGCGTTTTGCAATTGCTTGAAATTTCAACCAATGAGAAAATTAGAACTGAATGTCTGTTTGCTGATATCACAAATTCTCGGAACGAACTTAATCAATCTTTTGCTAAGATGTCTTTCATCATATTCAGTGTTTATTTTCACTATTTTGTTTACATGTTTGCGTGTATTTATAATAGAGATATTTCATCAATAGACGATACATGTCAGTAACGTAGGAACCGGAGGGCATGAGGCCAAGGCCCCAATGATTTTAGGGGAGGGAAAGTACTATTTTGCCACCCCCCCCCTCCCCTAACGAGTTAATTTTAAAGAGTCAGATTCCATTATGGCATTATTACTTCCGGAATTTTTCAATTTTCAAAAATTCTCTTCTTTTTTTTTAGGGGGAGTGTAAATTCAATTTTCTCCACGAAAATTTGCATATGCCGGACTTATTGAAAACAATATACATGTGTCTATACAATCACATAATATAAAACAGTTATGGACAGATCAACCCCCCTCCCACCAATGCGGTCGAACTGAAGTGTCAAACGTAGTACTACATACCGGCGTGTGCTTGGTGAGGTCTAAGCCTTGGTTGGGGTCCTGAAGCACCCGGAAGCTTTGCAGAATTTTTGTTTTGATACTCCAAAATAGTTGAAAATTATTGCAACACAAAGTTGGATAATTTGATTGATGATTCATAAATACTTTTGGAAAATCCTTGCTTCTGATTGGTAGAGTGGCGTTTTATGCCCATTTTCGAGTAAAGTATCGAGCCATAGTTCCCGTTCTCAAAACTAAATGTTGAGAGAATTCTACAAAGTGATCAACACAAAATCACCAGTCCTTTATGTCTGTCTGACCACTGTCCACTGTCTTGTAAGTTAATGGAATTACATTCAAATCACATATCTCACAATGCCATTTAGTATAACTTCTTGTATTTCACATAAAGTAAAATATAACATTTTGACATTACCTCTCTTGTTATGCTGTCGCTTAAAAGCAAAATCTGTCATTAAACCGTGTGATATGAATAAGATCATGACATCAAATGTCCTGTCAAGTCAACCCACAATCCCTGCAGCTTTTGGTGTGGTCTTATATAACTTATTTTTTTGTCGACTTGGATAGGAGGGCCAGAAGAATTTAAGCAAAACCTCCTCAGTTCGTTTTTAAAGTTGACGGCCTTGAAAAGGAGTATGTCATGATGAATTACAATGAAAGCACCAAGATAGAACCTCAACCAAGGATTTCCGAGGGTGAGAAAAGGATGTATGGTTACGGTGACGGTGAAATATGTGTCCGTTCATAGTACTTCAAAAAGTAAACCCCAAATGTCAGCGCTTCCCTCAACGACCACGAAACATTGTAAAGAAAGATGGTGTGGTATGGCAATATTCCGCTAAGAAGAAACAAAGTATCATCCATGATGAACACCATCTCTGTAATGGCAGAGTGCAGTGAGATATACACAAATCACTGCCTACACAGCTATCACCGCACTGAAGAACGACAACTGATTCACGAACAATTGCTACATAAAGTGGCCACCTGGCAGTGTCACTCTCTCACAAAGTTGTAAGCTTGTTACGCAAAATGAAAACACCACTCCCATTTATTTCAATTACTTAAGATGTTATCCATCATGTCAAGTAAGAATCATGCGATATAATGAAAAGATGAGTGAATTATAATTCAAGCTTTGGTTCAGCAAGATTTTCTCCTTACACTGAACAGGCGCTGTAGGAGGAAACCTTTCCTATCCAGTCTCACCACGTGGAGACAGTGCTTGATGATACCATTTGTTTGGGTTTAGTTTAGGGAGCATGATTAACCCGAATGAACTTACATTAAACTAAACAAACAAACAAACAACAAGGGATTGTTAAAAGTTGAAGAACAAAATAATAAAAAGTGAATTTTCTTTCAAACAATTAGAGTATGTATCAAACGAGAAGGGCCTACAGCGTTTACATAGTGTATTAAATTATATGCGTAGATGAATAGAATTAATACTTGTACGTACAAAATAAGAGCATACCCACAATTTTTGGTTGCTCAAAAACTGGTAAAACTCAGCTTTAAAAAAAAACAAAAAAAAAACAGGCCCTTTTGCCTAATTTCATACATGTACTAACTGCTACTACTAGGTATAGTACTCCCCATAGTACCGTCGGACTGATGCCAGCCGTGTTAGTATGGGTGCCGTTGGTGATGGCTGGCCGTCCAAGGGTAATACAAAATCCTATATCCTCCTGTACTCTTTTAAAGGAGCACTAAAACGAAAAGTAAGGGCGCTAGTTTTGCGAATTTTACATATGTATTACTCACAACAGATCGACCAACTTCATAACTCCATAGCCCACAGACGACGTGTTGGCAAAGGCTACTTAAATATTCCTATTAATCAAAAAAATTGTATACCGTTGCGTGCTAGATAAGCACTCGATTTTTTGGGAAGCCTATGATATGCGCCCTCTCTTTTCGGTCTAGTACACCTTTAAGCGAGGTGTTAGAAGTATAGGAAACTCTCAGTTTTAAGATTTTATGAAAACAAAACCATTTACCCTTTTTTCGCCCACAATAAAAAGAATCAATGTTTAAAGCCAAAAACTGTTTTTAAGGCGATTTTAGTTACTTTTAACAAAGTATTTTGGACTACTTTTCTTTCCGTAAAAATCGTCAGACGAGCTCTCCAAAGTGCGATTAAAGTCCAAAACACTATCGTTGAGGCTATACAATTTTAGCAGGAGTAACATCTTTTAGATTATTTGAGGAAAAAATTTAGATTATGCCTATGAAGTACAATGATATAATCTAAACATTAATGACAGTATTACAGTAATATTTACCAAATTATACGCCTAAAATCTAGAACAAGATTTCAATAAGACGAGTCTAGTAAGCCTACACTACAGATACACTGCCTACACTACACTACACTGCCCACACCAATGGCAGTCACTGTACAAACTGGCATAGGCCTACTGTCATAGGCCTACGTACACGTACGAGAATCCAAAATAAGTCAGAAAAATAGCATGTTTAGTATTCTAAGTGCAACACTACGGCCTACCTGTAGTATGGCAAATCCAATCCCCGAGAACAAACAGCAGAAACAAAAATTACCAGTATCCAACGTTCAGACGTTGCTAGCACAGTTTAACTTCAGCTTCAACAGAGTACAGGCCTAACCACGCGGCGATAATATCGCCGTTTTGAAACTACCTTTTTCCAAAATTAAAATCGGGACCTTACCAAAATTCAACAAATTTGTATACATACTATGTAGACAAGTCATATTGTCGAAATCTAATCACTTTTTGATCACACCTGGTCATTATTTTTAAATTATCTGTAAAATATGTAAAATTGTTTGAATTTTGGTAATTTTTTGACCCTTTTTGTTAAAAAATCGTGTGATCCACCCCTATATCGTAATGAAAAGTTTCAAAAACTATCCTGTAGCAAAAACAACGTGTTTTCACATGGATTGTTGCAATAAAAAACATACCTCCTCGATCGTTGCTAAAACGTTTTATAGCTACGTCACTCGAGTTATTTTTAGATTTTTTGACATTTTACGTTGAGACGACAGAAGAATGTGTATCCCGAATCTTGTTTGAAAGTGAAACTGAGGATTAGGAAATGTCAGAAGGCTATCGCGAGTGATGGAGATCTTTTAGTACCTGGACCCAAGCCAGAAGAGGCCTAAATATTATCAGAACCAGGTGAAATGATTTTTTCCAAATTTCTAAAATCGCAAGTATATTTTTCAAACTTCATGCTTATACTAACATTACTCGTTAGGCTTAACGTTAGGCATAGCCAATGTTAGTTCCGATCCGTTCAAACTTAAGCGAACTCAGTGTAATTTAGCTGGAATTATTTACTTGTAAGGATTAAAAACAAGTAAATGGGTCACTAAAATCCTACCTAATTAACATGAATTGTCTTTATTATTGTAATTTTGGATAAAACTTTACAGATCAATTTTTGATTTAAAGTGCAACAGTGGCCATATTCCTCTTTCGCGAATTCTTGATTCCATGTTGTAAGGTTGTGGTGCAGTGGAATAAGATTACAACTTTAAGAGGAAAGGGTCCCATGTTGTTGGGAAGAGACACATCTTGGGGCAAGAGACCAATGGTGGGGACCAAGCGGTCCCATGTAGGGGGAAATTATTTTCTTTGAAGCAATTTGGATCCTGGAAGAGGGCCATATTTTTTTGTTGGGGGGGGGGGTGGAATTTTCCTGGTCCCCCTCCCAATATAAATAAGCCAGAACCCCCATCCCACCACAACCCCTGTATTTCCTTGGAAACACTTGAAATTGTATTTCTTTAAAGGATTTTCCTGTATTTGGACAAATTTGTTGACATATCATTCGAGGTACCAACTGTCACTGAAGGATACCAAGTTTGGCAACGTCAACATAATTACTGATGCTTTTAACCATTTTGAGTACATTTTTACCGAGAATTCCTACAGGAATCAACAAACGTAGGTTTTTACAAGACTTACAGTGTATCCTGAATAAATTTAAGTATTTTCAAAGCTTTCAATGGCTAAAATTGGCTTATAAACTGAAAATTTCAAGCCTGCTCATAATAAATGGGGTGAATCAGGTAATTTACATATCATTTGCATAACATTTTTATTGGAATATTGGTGTAAACATTTCCTTTTTATATTATGTAAGTTTTGTGCATCATTGAAAGAAACAATGCATGTTTATAGGAAAGTATAGTGCCAAACCCTATCAGATAGATCATTGGCAAAATCAGAGGTCAATTTTTAGGTCAAAAAATTAAAATTGACATGAATTTTTTCTTGCTCTAAAAAAATCAAAAGTACTATCAAATGAAAGGTCCTTTTTTCAGCAATTAATGATTTTTATCAATAACTTTTTTTTAATTAGCAACAAGATAGCAGATTATCACAAAGATAGCAGTTTTAGGACATCTAATAATCTGAATTAATGACCTCATTTGCATAATTCACCAGAGAATTATGCAAACAAACGTAAAGTTCAAAGTCTTAGCTTTCATATAACATAAACTTATTACAGCAGAAAATGAAGATAAATTTGTGAAAAGCCCACTTTCCAAAAAGTTCCCTAAAATAGCACTTGTAATCTCAAATGCTCTGGTATAGTACGGGCTAAGTCTTAGTAAGCCTATTGCGGGGCCTTACGCTAGTAACGTTAGTCAAAACATCCAAAACAATGTGAATCGCAAAAACTGCGACTCTATGGGTGCTATGTTTTCAAACTGTCATCTCTCCGGAAATGTTAATATGTGCTTTCAAAAGTAAAATAATATCCTGGTTCATGTTGATAAAACATTCCCATTTTGCAACTAACGACTTTTGAAAGTCCAGTTGCTCGAGAAACGGAAAAATGTTTGTTATGACTAATTTGTGTGACACAGCTGGTACTAGGTCATGTCAGTAGGTCAAAAACTGTTAAAGTTTTACCGACGATGAGTCTCTCAGCTCAGACTTATTATGTTATGTAAATTTTCCTCAATTTTAATGTTTCTAGGTGTTTGATTGTTTCACAGTATAATTCAATTCACTGGGTTGAATGCATATGGTTCAAAATTAAATTCTAAAATAATTGCTTTATTATCCAAAATATGATTTTCAACAGCGGAATTGTACATGTGAAAATGATCGTCTTTTTAGTTTCTACTTAACAAATTTATGTGTGTGAGAAGAATATAATTATGATCAACATGCTATTTAAAAGTCAACACTTTTCTTTCATTTTAGTTTGAATTCGTTTGGTAATTATGAATCGGAATAAAATCGAAAGTGCCTTGGCCTCTACTGCCCATTCAAAACCAGATACGTTAACGCCTCGGGCCTCTCAGGCCATCTATGACGTCATACCTGGTTTTGAATGAGTAGTAGAGACCTCGGCACCATCGACTGGATTTCTTTAAAAGAATACACTTTTGTATTATAATGTTAATAGCCACTCAGATAATTATTTGGGTTACCATTTGGGGACTAATGGGCGAAGCCTTGCAATTAGCTTGCAAGGACGATACCCCGGAAGCTTTGAAGATTTCTTGATGTTTAGACCCCACAATGGTTTAAAATCAACACATATTTCCAAAATCTAAGTAATGAAAAGAAAACAATTTCATATTTTGTTTAAATCTATTCAGATAAAAATATATTTGCAGAATTTCCTGCAAATTGACAAAATTCAGGGTAAATTGTAAATATCATCGGCGAAGCCTTGGAAGCAGCGGCGTAGCAAAGTATTTAATATTGGTGCCAGATTTTGTCATTTGCCTCAACAAACCTCAGTACCAAAATGTATGAGTCTCTTATCACAGTCAGAAAGCTATATGCAATGGGGGATGGGGAAGGGGGTCGTTAAAATATTGGTAAAATATGGCACCATTTCCCAAATATTGAAGAGAATCTCCCGAAAATGAAGTATATTTTCCAAAACTTGAAGAAAAATTACGTAAATGGAACAAAAATGGAAGCAAATTTCCCGAAAATGAAGAAAATTGCACAAAAATTGAAAAAAAATTCACGAAAATTAAGGAAATTTTATGAAAATTTCCTAAAATAATTAGCATATCGATATTTAAGCGATATTCTGATATCTGATTAAATGAGACTGATGTTTTATAGTAGCCTAGGTCAATGTGACACACTGGAAGTAATGCATTGTAGGCCTCGCTGTGTCCTTATTCTTACGCCACACACTTTTTTCAAATAGTGGAAGTCCAGCCGTTTCTTGGGGCTTAATTTGTCACTTTTTCGCGAATATCTCAGAAACGAGTGGAAATTTCTGATAGATGTATGCTAATAAAATGTTTAGAATATTATAAGGAACTATTTATGGCAAAATCAATACTAGTCCATATACCTTTAAAAACACAAATTTCCTAAATGTAAGTCATGAAGAAAAAACAATTTCAGATTCTATTGTTAATATCTACTTGGATAAAAATAGGACCATTTCGAAACAGGCAAGGGAGAAATTTTCCCTGAAAATAGACAAAATTCGGTCAAAATTGTGGACTCATGGACGAAGTCTTGGAAAGGGGGTTCAGGGACGAAACTCTGGAGGCGATGAAAGTGTAAGTGATCAAAAGAGGACAAAAATAAAATTTGAATGATAAAATCTCCCTAGAAAACTGAATAAACACTTAGGTTACCATTTTTAAACAGACATAGGACAGTAGGAGAAATTTCTCCTGAGATTGATAAAACTCGGGCAAATTGTGGGGTTCATGGACGAAGCTCTGCAGGTCTAAAGATTTCTTGTTTTTGATGTCCCAAAATGGCTGAAAATCAACGCAAAGTTCCCAAATGTCTATCATGGGGTGTGGGGGCGAAGCAAGAGTACGGACCGAGGAGAAGAAGTCTCAGTCAGGGGCCCCTTGGATGGGGTCCAGTGGGAAAAATTCTGAAATTATAATGTTAAAATCTACTCAGATATACACTTGGGTTACCATTAACACTGTCAAGCAGAAGAAAAAATTCCCCCAAAAAATTCGTCCACAATATTGTTGGGTTCATGAATGCAGCTCTGATAGGGTACAAGGGGCGAATTCCCAAGAAGATTTTTAGTGTTTGATGCCCCCAAACTGAAAAACGACTCTTGACTTGGAACGTGTGTGGGTGGGCATTTCTCCTATATATGTCTCCTGCAGTGGTCCAATCAGCAGGTCAGCATCATGCCAAGTCGAGTGCAGATGATTCTGATATCTAGACGATTCAGGCATGATTGAGATGTATGTCTAATTTAAACAGAACATACAGACATCTAACATTTGAAATCTCTGTCCGACTAAGTGCCCAAATATGATGTTGTCAGCATGATGCCGAGTCATGAGAACATTATTCTGATTATAAAACGATTCGGGTATGATTGAGATCTGCGATTTAAACAGTACATCTGACATTTTACATCTCTGCCCGACTTAGTGCCCAAGTAATCAAGTATAATATTATCAGCATCATGTGCCGAGTCATAGGTCGAGAGAATATGATTCAGATATCGGGCATGACTGGGATATACTCTGACACCAGGAAACAAGTGCACTCCTAATTCTACATTTCCCCTATTAAGATCGGTTTCCTGCCAACGGAGGGAAAAGGAGGAGGGGGGGAGGTTAAGGGAGCAAAAAAACTGATTTTATCTAAAACATTTACAAAAACAGTTTGTAATTTGCGACGAAACAAAAACATAAAGGTATAACAATATTAATTTTCCTACATTTGTGTATCAATACTAGGCAACTTTTTTTTCCGAAAATTGGATTTGCTCGACATTTTTTTTATTTTTATAGAATGTTACTTCCCCCTCCCCCACCCTTTTCTTCTTTCTCTTCTTCCGCACACACACACACATCCTAATGTTACGCCCCTGCTAACAAGCTAAGCAATTTTCTGAGGACGAGATTCTCTCTTTAACGTCTATGGAAATCTAGAAATTGCTTTGTCAAGTAAAAAAATCAAATTTCTTTTCAATAGCTAGAATTCTGTTCATTGTGATATATGCACCTGACAATAATGATTTTCGTTCCAATTAAAAATCACTAAATGATCAGCAATAACAAAAATGCTAACTTTTACACAACAAAATATATATATGGGAAATATCTATTGAAAAAATAGATTCACGAACGTTGTCGGAATTCTAGCAGACTGCCACACACTCTCGCTAGAAACGTGACTTTTGTCACAAAGTATTCAATCGGATGAGATAAATACAGTTTATAAATGAAATAGAAAGGGCGAAGACGAAAACAACTGTAAGAGGAGAAATCTTTTTGGTGCTATACGCTATATTTATGTCATGGCCTATGCAGTTACGAGGTTTCATGTTAATAGTTCATGTAAAATAGAATGCTTGGTTTGATTGAAGAAATGTTTGTTTTCTTGGTAGAGAGGTTGTTCTTAATTTGTATAAGCAGTTAGTTAGGCCTCACCTTGAGTATGCTATTCAGGCTTAGAGTGCATTTTATGAGAAGGATAAGTTCATTTTGGAGCAGGTTCAGCGATGAGCCACTTGACTTTTTCCCGAAGTAAGGAATCTCTCTTCTGAATCTAGGTTGCGAATTCTTGGTTTGACCACGCTTGAGTTGAGAAGAGTACATGGCAATATAATTCAGGGGTTTCAATTCCTATCTGGTAGTGATGCTTTGACTTCCTGTTATTTCATGCATGTTTCAGCTAATACTCATGTGACACGTGGTAACGGCTTGAAGTTAACCAAAGAGTCCTCACGAATAGATATTCAGCGTTTTAGCTTTTCGCAAAGAGTTGTTAATGAGTGGAATTGTTTGTCTGAGTAAGTAGTTAGCTCCAATCCGTTCATAATTTCAAAGTCAACATTGATAAGTTCTTTACTAACTCTGGGCGTCTTTGAATTTTTCATGTGGTGGTGGTGGTATTTATTTGGGCTTTTTATGGGGTGACTAACCCTTCTTAGCCCATCATCTTGTTATGTTACATAGTCCACAATAGAGTCCATAATTAGAACAGATGTTGTTCACCGTGACTTTGGTTATTGACATTACGCCGTCTTGCAAGATAAGAATTTTAACTTAAATGCTTTAGCATCATTGTGTGAAATGTACAACGGAAATGTAAAGCGGTCATATGCCAAGGGCGGGCATGTAAACAATTTCTCTACACTTTATACATTATTTTAGATACAACTCTTGAATGATTCTTTTAACGCAAGATTTGTGGACATAAGCTTTTAAGAACTAATTGTAAGATAAGTGCAAAGTCCATGATTCTTATCCCGAGGCGTCTTTATCCATTAGAACCACTTGATATCATTTTTGAACATAACTTATTGTCTTAAACTTGTTAAATCTAAATAACAAGTGTGCATATACTCGGAAAGATATTAAATCTGTCGTTAATATCTTCAAGAGCAACAGCGAAGACTCCATGAAGAGGATATATCTCGAATATTATCATTCAAAACGTTTATAAGGATTTTATTTAAAACTGTGTTTCTCTTTAATCTCACAAGTAACAGTACAGGACTGAAAATCCTTAATTTTAAGGATCACCCAGAGCCTAAACTTGAAAATTAAGTATATCTTAAACTAATGGAGGATACTATTATGCAAGATTACCAATAATTCCCCATGTATCTTACGATCCTTTATGGCGCAGACAAATTTTAAATGGTTGTGACATACTTTATACAATTTGGAAATGATACAAAAGGGAATGGTTTATAATAAAAATTCTACAAAATGGCAGGGGTGCAAGAAAAAGAGTTCTATTTTAATTTTGTGGAAAAAATAAGTAAATGACTTTAGATTCGTTACGCGGCATGTCTCAGCTGCCCTTAAAATATCTATCATCCTTATCCATAATCAGTTTATAAGTAGATTTGAAGTGGATGTTACACTGTAATTTATGTATAAGCAGTAGCATAGTTGACATTTAATTTGAGAACAAAGGTTGTTGTCAGCTCGTAAATAATAATGTCACAATCGTAATGTTTACGGAATATTTAGCAGTTTACTGATCCTTAAATTAATGTTTATAACCGGTCTGATATGAAAATAAAGTAATGAGTCACATCAACCGTAGTAACCAATTGAAAGAGGCAGATGGCAATGACGAGCAACATAGTGTAGTCAGTTGGTTAATCGAAGTTTTAAGCTGCAGAAAAATGTTGTGAGGTGGGTGATTATGCGTCCCTTGCTGCTTCATCTACTAACTTAGTGTATTAAGTATCCATGTCAATGGAAAATATCACCATGGCGGATCAAGAGTACATTTTTACTATCTTCCATACATGAGGGGTGTTAATAAGAAACAAACAAAATAAAGCCCACGAATGGCATCTACAACCCTACACATGCCCAGACAATGCTTTCAATTAGACTCAAAGAATAGTATTGTCATCATTATTATTAACACCTAAAGCTTGAAATCACCACAATGATTATTTAATGTCTAAAGTGTAGCCTTGACGATGATTTTTTCTTCATTCTTCGTTATTAAAAACAACGATAAATATGCTCCTTGAACATTTTTCAAAATGGTTACTTTCTTCAAAAGTGGTAAAGTGTAATAGCACATGGAACAATTCGAATTCTAAGGTGAGTCCACCCAGACTTGGACAGTTTAGAATGAAAATCATGCAGGTTGTCCCTACGGTATAATCGATACGCAAGGTTTAAACAGTCTTCTATACCTTACCTGACAAAACTTCTAGCTAGCAGATTTCACCATTTTGGTTAGAAAGTACCATAAAAAGTGTTAGGGGCGGTTACACTCCGAAGATACTGGTTTTTGAATATAGGTTCATGTCACCTATTTTTTTTTTTTTTTGGTATTGCTGCCTGTAAGATTGACATGCCATATTTCAGCTTCAATTTACGTAACTTGACACTTAATTCTCTTACAATCCTGATGTGAGATTGACGACGGATGACACTTTCGTTGGATCTTGACTTTCCTTGCGGGTCACGGAACTGATATTGTAAATTCAATATTTACATAAACTAGATCTCAACACTTTTTAATTTAACCTTTTTCAGACTACTGTAATAAAAATGTGAAGTTAGCGAAATGAATTATATCGAAAGTGGTCAGCGGCTGTCAACATTTTAAAGTGATTGACCGATGGAGTTGTATATATAGAATTATATCACCACTAGTGTCCGGTTATCATTTCAAGCTACCTGATTAGGCTGACAAGCCTCATTTACATGATCCTACTGTCCGGTTATTACTCAACGAACAGACAGTAGCTGAAAAAAAGACCAATGACAGCACTCCCAGTCAATAACCGGGCAGTTGCGTATTCATTAGAATGACAGTTTATAATGTGTGTGACTCCTACATTCATCATGGCAACCACCCCTAGCAACCAAAGGTTAACCCTTCAATAATGATTCTACACACAAAAATAAATTATGCGGAAAATACTCCAATTTCAGTTTCAGCAGGAACAAACTTCTTGCTGACAAGCTGATTATGCCCGATTTAAATTGAGCAACAATATAGTCCAATGTGCACAGTTTAAAAAAGAATATGCAGTAAATAAAATACAAAAGCAAAATGTTATTGTAAAGGTAATAGGTCTACAAGTTCATAATACTAATACAAGTTTAAGAGGGCTTTACTTGTTTAGTACTTGCAACAAACAAGTATAATACTAGAAATAAAACGTTCCATACACTGCCTGCTTTACTTTTTTCTTTCTAGAATCATTAGTAATATTTGTAACATTAGGGCCTAAGCTTTTAAACAGTGTTTACAACACAATTAAATTGCTGCGTGAAAATGCCATTGTTCGTATCTACAGACTACACAGTACTATCGTTGTAATTAGCCTAGCAGTGCATACTGTAGCCCTAGACCAAAACCCTATGTTCAACAACTTAAACACTACTCAAACCTTCCTATTCTGACAAATTTGAGAATTCTTAAATAACAGTTTCTATTAAAATAAGAACTAGGCCTGAAGGAGTGACCATTTTCCAGAGTGCTTTGCACTTTGACGGGACTCGGCCGGGTGCTTAAGCCAAACCGATCAACCTCCGTATTGTCGTACAGTACATGTTTTTATAGCTGACCTTTGGTATGAGTGTGTAGTGACATGGCACTGACATAATTTTGACCTTTGTGTATTGCTAAGTTAGCGAAGATATTTTTTTCTTTAGTGATAAACAGTCTTTTACGAGATTCAAATAATTTGAACTATGATGGGCTCGGCTTATTCTTTGAATTATTTGGGTCTGCCGGTTATTACTCAACAATGGGCTCGCAATTGCAGTTTATTTCTTAAATATAGGGAAAACGTGTTCATAGCTTAAACCGGAAAGTCACTGCCGTGGAGACACGATAAAGCACCATTCTCAATGCTAATAAAAACAAACTGCAATTTTGGGGCAGAGCTATCTGCTGATGAATAATATCACCCTGCATAGGTTCTTGTCTTCGTAAAGCGGTGCATTTCGTTAAAGGTTTGGTCATAGCGGCGCCACAGATATATAATAAAGTAGATACCAAACTCTGACGTCACTCCCATTGGGTCCCACACTAACTTTTTGTGCCAGATTTGGAACCCACATGCTAATTTATTTACATAATCTAGGTTTTTTTTTAGTCGTCGTACATTCAGCAAACTTTTTCTACAGCCGACCAAAAGTTTCCCGAGTAAGCGAACGGCAAAGGCAAGTAAGCTATGCTCATTTTCATGTTTTAGCTCATTATTCTGAAATATTTAACATGGAAATAATTAGTTGCAATTGTTAAGCCATATTAAGTGCTCAGAAAGAAAACTAAGCCCCGAATATAATCCCAAATTAATCGAGAGTAAAGACATTCACTGTCTCACTACACTTCACAGTGTGGCGTAGACTATATACCTATTTCACGAAGTTGCACCTTCAACTTGGGACTTGTCTATTATTAAACGTTAGGCTTAGGCTACAACTTCAAAACGATACATGAATGTGGTGATTAATTTGAAAAAATTAGTTTCTCAATCTCAGTTGTAACTTCGAAACCACATACTGAGGGATGTATATAATAACTAGGTAACGTTAGGGTGATTGAAATTCGGGGGTGGTTGAAATTCGGGTCATTAACGTTAACCATAAATAGGCCTAGGGGCCTAAGTAAATTTACGCTTAACGTTAGGCCCAAATAACATAACAAGATGACAGGCGAAGAAGGGCCATATCACATCATAGAAAGCCTAAACACGGGCCACCACAAAAGAAAATTACAGTAAAGTCAAAGATGCCTAAAGTTACTAAAGAACTTTTATAAAAGTTCTTAATTTTAAATAATTTTTTTAGATAAATGAATTACTAAAAATTACTTGGAGCCTACCTTGCAGCATTACTTGTGCTACTAATAGCAAACTTCATGGAGTTAAGTGATGTAGGTATACAGTTGTAGATTTAATAACTAGCACTACACTAACTTAGAAATCGAAGTTAACCAATGTATCATTTTCATATTTTTCTTATGATGCAGGATGAAGACATTGCTACATAAGTCTTACCTTGCAACAGCCTACCAAAGAGGGAAGTATGATTTTAAAGATTCAAGAGGGCAGATTACTAAAATTCTAAAATCTGATTGGTACATATACTGTAATGAACATTTTTCAAGTGATCATTCAAGTGGCGTCATATGCCGTATTCATCTTTCGATGCCAGGGGGTGAGACAAATGATAATTATTGGAAAAGGGCTGTATGCAGAGGCGTATAGGAAGCGATGGGGGATTGTGATTTCACCTTCCAGATTTTTAGGTATAATTGGGATATTACTAATAACAATTTGAAAAAAATGGAAGAAAATTTGGTCAATTTATTGCAAATTTTGATACAATTATTGAAAATTTGTGTAACTATTTAAAAAAATTGGTAACATTTCCTAAAAATGAAAGATTTTTCTTTAAAATTTCCCGGAAGATCAAAGACGATTGCCCGAAGATCAGAGAAAATTGCACGAAAATGAAAGTAGCAGAATAAAAGTTCCCAAAAATTAAAGAAAAAATCCTGACAATTAAAGAAATTTCTAGAAAACTGAAGATGAACCAAATTTATCATCAATTTATTTTTCATCGTTTATTTCCCTAATATCTTGTATAGCATATTGTGTACTGGTATACTCCGCTACTTACATTTACATACATAATTTCACAGGGTGGGGGGAGGCAAGTTTCCTGTAATAATGTGATATCTAGTTTATCATCCTCATCACCATGTCATCATAAACCTACTTCAAATTATGCACCATATAAATCATCCTCTTTCATCACCATGTAATCACATCGTCAACATGCTTCATCAGACAGTCCAACATTATATTATGGAAACTATTACTTGTCTTACGTCTCTTATTCATTATCTAAGTGGAACTTCCCAATCTATTTATACCCCAATGATCCCCACTGAACATGCCACTGGTCATATGACAAAAATCCAAAATGAGAGGATGCATATTATGGTGAAATAGAAGCGGATGAAACTGTCTTTTAGTGAATTTGGAGCAAGTTCTGACATGAAAATGATAAAAGACACACCATTTTTATTTCATAATGCTGATTCATGTAATACTGCTGTAGTGTTGTTGAGTATAATCAAATAGTTATGACAGAAGATATAACAAAGTTTGATGTATGAATGGTTTTTGTGATCATATGAAAATTCAGTTTTATTGAAACACCAAAGTTCGACTCCTCAATGAAACTAGAGTACCTTCTTTAATTAATGAAACAACTCTAGAAAGCAAACTGCCACAGATTTAACCCACATGCAGTTTTAGTGTACACTCTTGTTTTAGATATTTCACACAAATCAAAACTTTTTTCTATAACTTAACCAAATTGTTCTTATTTTACCGAATTTCTCTTTAGTTTTACCTAATTTTTAATTTGATGTTAAGAATTTCCCAATTTCACCTCCCAAGCGGAATGAAAGTATTCAGTCCATGTACTGCAGCCTTAAAAACAATACATCTTTTCTCTTTGGCAGCTAATTGCATCGATAGAAAAGTATCTTGATGGGGGCTGGACTGCAGGAATCCTTTCCAACTTAAATTGATGAATATTTCAGGTATGTACTTGTTTACGTGTTCATCTCCATTGCAATACATATCTGCGAATAGACTTGGAAGTTGTAACGAACAAAATGGTACTATATATTTTTACCTAACATGAACTTCAGATTTATTTATAGGCCTGCTTGAGCTACAGTAAAAAAAAAATCCCTTTCATGAACAGCCCTCAAAGGAGGACAATTTCAAATATTTAAATACTGTGATCAATGGTGGACTATTTAGCACTTCATTATCATTGAAGGCGGTCAAGAGGCATATAGAGCCACAGAAGTCGAAAAGAGATCATCTTCGCCACATTATCACCTGTTTCCTGATTGACCAAAGCATGGACCATCGATTCGATGAAATATTAAAGTATGTTATTACAGAAATGTACGTACACAAGCACCAGGAGAGTATTTAATCATGATATAGTACTTATTTATTTATCCATGTTTATTCATACATTTACAGGTATTCCAGAGGCACTGACAATCATTTGGTATTGGGTTATCTTGAACAACTTGTAATTTGCAGAATGGTATGGGAAGACTTATCACCACAGGTATTAAACACATGTTAATATATATATATATTTTTTACAATTCTACATGCCACATATATCCTCTTAGCTTTTGATGGTGGACAAGCATGTATGTCATTCAGGCCATTTCAAACCATGCAGACTTGCATAGGATTTATAATTTATATCTTTTGTATGTAGTGGGTGACACAAGATGCTGGAGGGGAGGGGGTACTCATAATAAAAGTGATAGGGGTGAGCAGCCCATCAACTGAAAACCATATCCGCAGTATGACAAGGTCTAACGAATTGATTTTGAAGAGTCAGATTCTGTCATGGCATCTTTTTCTTCCAGAAATCTTCAATTTTCGAGAAATCTTCTTCAATTTGCTTCAATTTTGCGGAATTTATTTTCAGTTTTCACGAACTTTGCCTCAATTTTGGGGAAATTTCTTTTATTTTCGGGATATCTTCTTCGTATTTGGGAAATTTGCAACAACTCTTGTGAAATTGTCTTTTTTAGGGCAAAATGTCTATCAATTTTTGGTACATTTCCTTCAATTTTTGTGAAATCTTCTTCATATTTGGAAAATTGTCTTCATTTTGGGAAATTTTCAGGAAATTTGCTTCAATTTTTGTGAAATGTCTTCAATCAATTTTCAGGAAACCCAAATTTCAAATTATTTTACGACTCCCCTCCCCCTTACAAATAGTTTTACCATGATAAGAGACTTCTACATTTTTGAAGGTTTGTTAGGACAAATATCAAATCTGGCCTCCTAATGTCAAATATCATCCTACGTCGCTGATATATGTACCTCACATACGGACTTCCCTCCACCCCAAGATCGAGAGGAGAGTAGTAGAGAAAGGACAAGAAGTTTACGAACAAAATTGATGTGTTGTTTCCTGATTATAAGATGGAAAGCTTGTGGAAAATTTGTGTCACTTAGAAAAAGTCAGCATGACTTTAAAATAATTTATAAATGGTAGTAGTTACTCTATTGTCAGATTGTAAATGCTTTAAATCTTGATATGGCAAAAGGTCTAACCATGGTGCTAAGTCAATACATGTCAAGACTTAACCATTTCTTTTAAATTAATCAAATGCCATTTATTAGTGCTAATTTGCACTTATGGAAAAGGAAAACAATACAAGAAAGGCCTTTTATGAAAATGCTTTTTCATTCTTATTCCAAGGTCTATGGACATATGGCAATTTCTACTGGTTGAAAGATGATTAAAATCAGAAATATGCAAATGCAAATTGATGACAAGATTTAAAAATGCTGTATAATGATTTACATTTAACCAATCTTGATGATATTATTTGCTCCTATAAATGTTTTTAATATATTTTTAAGCAATTAAGGTAATGTTGCCTCTAAACGTCTATAGACATTAAATTTCATTAATGATTTTAATTGTTCTAAATATTTATTTATTGTCATTTTTTTAACAGATGCTGATCTAGCCTAGCCTATAAAGTGCGGTAATATCTCATGAAACACCAATACAGCTCCAAAGAATATGCTGAAGGGTAAACCAACAGTGGTCATTAGAATGGAGTGGACGCTTGTCGCTAGAGTAAACCATTACTGAAGGTACACAGAGGATCAATCTAAGTACATTAGGGATTGATGCGATTTGTATCGAAAAGAACTTTCATGTATTGTTGAAGAATTTTAGCTGAGTAAGTTTAAAATCCACTGTAAATGGAAACAAAAGTCCCATTTTAATATTTTGCAGGTGTTTGAATATTTAAAAGGCAGCATTAACTAAATTGATTTATAAATGGTTTAAAAATTATCACAAAATCAATAAAGAAATTGACCGTTTTACAGCTTTTTGAATTTCAGACATAAAAATATAAACTTTTATGCTATAGGTAATTTTATGTTTTCGCCTCCATTTGTTTGTTTGTTTGTCATCAAGATATCTCAAGAACTGATGATTGGATCATCAAATTTGGTGTGTGGTTTTGTTACTGCTTAAGGAAGAAGTGATTACAATTTGAGACATTGGAATAGGGGAAGGGTGAAAATGGTGGAGGGTGGGGACAATTTGTCTGTCATCAAGATTTCTCAAGAAGTGATGATTGGATTTGGATCAAAATTTGTGTAGTTTTATTACTGCTTTAGAAAGATGTGATTAAAATTAAAATTTGGGACGTATTGGAGTAGAAAAAGGGCAAAAATGGAGAGGTGGGGATATTTTATGGCAAGATTTATCAACACTTAGTTGAAACTTTCCAGTAGAATGTGCTTTAACAATGAACTCATGCCATGAAAGAACAGCCATACAATGAATTTTCTGCACTCAAAGAAAATCAGGTGGTTTCTGGTATCAATGAAATCAAACCAATTGGTTTCTGCCATGAATGAAAATGATGGAATGTTAATCTACCTTGTATAGCTCAAACAATGAATACTTAGCCTGTATTACACTGAAAATCGTGATGATCCTCAAGTGTTTAGAATGTAAATGGCAATACAGATCAACAGTGAGATATAGATTGTTTGGGGTTACAACTTGTTAGATCGAGGGTTTCTGAGAAAAATTGTATTCCGGTGGAGAATGAAGATGGGCAGAGGTATGTGCTCTGCAGTGTTCTATAATCATAGTTTTTGCTGTATTGGTACCCTTGGTATTTTCCTATGTAAATTGTTCTTTTTAAAATTCTTAGCATTATTCTTTTGTAAAAGTTGCAGTAAATTTGAGTGCTTACCATACCTTTTATCGAATTCTTTGGAGGAAAAGACTTCTGATAATTTCAATGGACAGTAAAGTGGGAAATAAACTGAAAGAATTACACAAAGATTTTGTGATGTTGGACTGGGTGGACAGTGGACTGTTCCTATAGAGTGAAAAAAGTTCCAAAACTTTATGCTGTTTTCAAAATTAACAAAAACTGATGTGCTAAGATTTTAGAGCTATTTTAATCAGTATACAAATTGCTATGCATCCATAGACCGTAAAGATCTTTTAATGATGTAGCCTTAATATGCAAATTTGTAGGTAAGGTTGTATGTACAGTATGACCAGGGAGATCCACATTTTAGGTAAGCCCATTGGTTTTTATCCTCTGCCATGCATGGCTCTCTCAGTCATTTGAAACAGTTTTAATCTTTATGTCAGTCAAATTGTGTCATGCGTAAAAAATCAATTCAAAGCATTTATTATGTGTTTTTAAGGAACTAAAAGTGTTAGCTTGGAAATTATAAAGACTGAACTGCTGAGATTTTGTATCTTTATTTAATCACATAGAAATTGTTATGTACATGTCCAGGCAGTTTTCTTTTTTAAGGGTACAATTTCTTAGAAAATGAAGTCTTTCTTAGAATGTGATGTCAATTGCAGAAAGATTTAATGTCTTTTTAGGAAGATACTGATTAGTTTTATACATTATAAAAGAAGTATGACACTTGCTCGCATTTGGCCTGAAGAGATGACAATTTTACACCAGACAATTTTATACATGAGAGTAGACTAACTTATAATTTGAATAATTTTGTTGTTGTGTGGATATCTCAACATGTATTGGCAAAATTAGAAAACTTCTAAAGTCTAATAAAATTCATAAAATACCAATATGTTGTAACTTGAGGCCTAGTGTATTGCAACCATTTATGTTTGTACCTGACTTTTTTCACTGCATTTTTTAAAGATAGTTTTACAAGGCTTCATAAACAAATCGTAAGTTAAGTTGGAATAGAAACTTTGTTTTGATGTTTGAATTATAGTTTATGGCAAGTTGGACATAGTTGATAGTTATCTCCAGATATTAATATAAAAGTTACTAATCATTTCCGATGTTGACAACGTGACATGCTCATGTGCCTTGAATTTCAGGTTCAATGGAGGAGTACTTAAAAGATATTAATTTGCACATCTTTTAAAGTAAACATTGTAATGTTCTAATTTTCTGTTATCTGTTTTATAGAAAAAACCATCATTGTATCGTTAACGGTTACCCAGGAATTTTATGAAATTAAACAATTCCAAACTGAAACATTGTGTTGTTACTGTTTTTTTTTTTTTTGTAGAACAGTGTTTTAATTTGACCAAGAATTTAGTCAACTGGAGCCATTTTTGTAGTCAATTTGACCACAAAATGGTCAAAAGATTTGACCAAACTGCAGTGGTCAACAGATTGCTCAAGTGTTAATGGTCAAATTTGTCCAAGTGAGGAGTGAATTATGCACCGATCCATATGTGGTCAATTTGACCAAGTTGACTTGGTTAAAAATATTGACCATGCTAACTTGATCAAATTTGACCACGTATGGTTCGGTGCATAATTCACTCCTCATTTGGTCAAATTTTGACCATTCTTTTTTTAAAGTGTAGTTTTTAGTTGATGGATTGCAAACAACTACCACTTTTAGTAAGAAGTCCACCACCCCCTTCCCCTTCCCAGTATCTTTCTATGGAACAGAATGCTTGTTAACCAGTTTGAATGTCAAATCCAAATGTGACTGAAGTATTTTTCTATGAGGCTGTGAATGCCCTTACAGGCTGTACAAAAATAACATACAGTTAATTGAACAAACTGAAAAAATAGATGACATTACTTCATAGTTTGTGTATACCAATGAAGGGAATGGGGATGCACAACTATACAGAAGAACAGTGAGATGGAAGGAAAATGTCATGAGGGATATCCCATTATGACCAACCTGTCTTGTACAATCAGAGGATTAATTAGCTTTATAAGAATCTTCATGAACTATGCATTCAGGAGGATCATGATCTGATCCAGAACTGTACTTGCTGGAAAAATGATTGGTTTATACGTACAATTTGAATGTTGTAAATGAGACTCTCACCTATGATTTAATAATTCAACCTTTCCATGGACTGGTAAACTGAAGTGGTAGGTGAGAAGGAACCAGATATTGAGGGTTGTGAAAATGATTAAATGTGCAAGATACTGGTAACTGTTTGAAATTGTCATTAAAAATGATTATTCAAATGTGAAAGATACTGTTTGAAATTTGTCATTATATTATTTCTATGTCATTTTTTTTCATTTGTAAGAAAATGTGACAATTAAATCCCATCATGTGGCACTGTCAACCTTTGACATCTAGGAAAGACAATTGTTTCACCTTCTCACTAGTCAGCCTACATATTGTATTTGAAATTGACTTTTTTCCATATACTTCCAGTATTATGAATACATTAACACTGAATGCCGGTAATGCACTTCTTATCTTTAGCTGATTATTCTGAATTAATATGCAGTAAATCAATATGAGAAAACCATTCAAGAGGTGAATACCACAAGAATCTAACACAATTTTGTTTTTTGGAATAACAATTTTTTTCCTCCTAGGAAATACTGAGCAACTTTTCTCATAATTTGATAATCCATGGGCTATATGGAAAGTAAACTATTTCTTTCATAATGTATCAGTGACTTCAGGTAGGTTTTTCTTGCATGTACAATTGTTTTACTACCACTCTAAGAGTCTAGGTTTGTTTCTGGTGAGCCAGAGCATGTAGGCCTAAAATGACATGTAGTTGAAGACATTGACGGTGATCCCAAAGAATGACACACATTAACCAGAAGCAGTGTGTGTTTTGGGGAATGAAATGAATAGGTTTTACAATTATTCATTAAAAGTCCAACAAATTGGCATTCACCCTACACAGAAAAAAAACAGGCTTTTTGACAAAGGTATACTGTAATTTAGCTGTACCTTAACCACAACTTAATAAAGGCTTTCGCTAGGCCTACTCTGTTACATTAACACTGAATTCCGGTAATGCGCTGTTTGTTTTTCTGCAAGCGGTGTGACAAACACAAAAAGACGATTTTTGAAGAATAAAATGCATATGGCTTGTCATGCTAGGCGAATACAGTGCTTGCTAGGAAACTGTTAGGCCTAAGCATACACAAGTGTTGTTACTGCTTAGGCCCCCTAACATGGATATCGGGGACCAGTGATATCTCACGAATAATTGGCCAGCACAGATAAAAACTATAAAAAAAATATTTTAAAAAAATTGGCAAATGACTGTTATGATATCATGCTTGAAACCGGAGAGCATAGCGTTGGTATCTTAATTGAAGAAGCTGAAACCTGAAGGCAAGCTGAGCGACAGTGGCTTCCCAAAACTAGCTTAGGTAGGCCTAGCCTACTGCCACTGCACTGGCCATACAAATCATAGGCGCAGGCAGGCTAGGTCACATGAGACGTTGCCACCTCCGGCTCTCATTTAAGACCTTTGTAAGGCAGGCTTATATTATTAACATCTCTATTTATTTGTACACGGGACACTTGTGACTGATACCATGAATTTACACGAGCGAACGTTAAAATCATCAACACACTCTTCCGTAGATGTATACGTGGTACCACTACACATGTAATAACGCACTACAACACCCAGGAAATCAGCTGATCAGTCAGCTGTTTAGGTAGACAAGCGCTGTAAATATTTGACTTGGAAATTCCGTATATTTTCTATTATTTGGTAATAAAAACATAATCACGATACAATAATCATTTTTTGTCAAGCATTTGTTGCATTTTTAATCAAAAGTGAATCCTAAATAAGGGAAAAGTAAGTCTACCCGACCTTGCGACTGAGTAGACTTCTAGATATGAATATCCAATACTAATAAGTGCATATGCGCACGGTGTATGCACGCTTTAATGAGAACCCAGTTTGCCTCACTCTGACGTCAGAGTTTGGTATCTACTTTATTATATATCTGTGAGCGGCGCAAAGCATAGCGCCATACATATAGAAATAGGTCCATCCACTTTCAGATGTTCAAACCGCGCGTGGTCGACTTGGTCGAGTGCCAAGTGGTCGACTTGAATGACTGACTTCGTCAGATACGCGCCATAGAATAAACAACAATGGTGATGCGCATATTCGGTCCTCATCCCACATTTAACAATTTTTTCTAAGTTTGTTCAAAATTGTGAAACGCTTTCAAGAATAGCATGAAAAACCGGGGCATGTACGCATATACAAATAAGATGTACTACGCCTCTAAAATTAGCGTGCGCAATATTTAGAATATTTTGCGCTTGCGGCGTGAAGTACATATAACGCGTTCGAATTGCAACGCTCGCACATTTCAGTCCAATGCCAGCGCTGTATGTGCAAGCGAAAAACACCCGTGAAATGTTCTCGCCCGTGTTGCTCTTTATCTTGTATAAACACGCGTACGCGTAAGCAGGTTTAGCGTACAAAAAGTCAGTTTTACGCAAGACTTCCACTGTAAAAGACCACGGAGCCAAAACTTCAAGGAAATAACCATTTTTGGTATACATTTGCAACAATAAGTTTTACTCACTGATATCATTTTTTGATTTAGGAACGTCTCCTTAATACGGAGGACTAAGCTTTTCGTGTTTACATGGTAATGAGAAAAGTTGGTATAGCCACTGGAAGTAAAAGCTTGTTGTTTCGGTGATGTTGCATAATATTGCATTGCATGGAGATAGACATTTTTAGGCAAATTGATTCTCAATATGAAGACTTAGATATTTTAACCTGAAAATCAGCAAACTGAAACTTGAATTTGTTTTACACATTGTGAATATCGTAAATAACTCAATTGCTATCCTTAAAGGATAGACATTTTGCGTTTGAAAATAAAGATTTAACACATTTTTTTCGGCGTCTTGACAAAAATGTAGACGCAAGTAAGCATTATTTCTAACCAATAAGAAAATACAATGCTCAAAACGGGCGCAGATCCACAAAATCTCCATGGGCGTTCGTTACAAGATGCGTTGTTGCGCACTAATATTATTATTTGAATTGAAAAACACAAAAGTAATATGCCGCCCCCCCCCCCACCCTTCCCCCTCCTCCCTCTGAAATTGTCTTTTAATTTCGAGTAGTTCTCTTTGATTACCAGGATATTTGCCTTTAATTATCAAGAAATTCTGCTCGTTTTCGGGAATTTTATTCGCCAATTTCCGTTTTAACTGTAGGCCTATGCCTTTTTAAAGCATTACTTCAGTGGTCAAGCAAATTTTGTCATGCGATCTTGTAGTCAGATAACATGACTGTGTACTGTAGCCATACGCATCGGATGTACAGTCAGAAGTCGTTGTGCAAATTACAACGTAGAAAACGTTTACATTGCTCAACATATAGCGTAACCGAATATTGACGACGCACGGCTTAAAATAAACCTTTCCACGACGAACTTGTGGATGTTGCCTTTTGTAATTATAAGTTAGATAATTTGTCCTACTATGTAAAAACAGCATGAACATACTAAAAAAGACTTAATTTTAATGGGCACCTACGTTTTAAACTTCAATGGCTGTTGTAAATTGGGTAAAATAAGAAATTATTTCACTAATCCTTCTCCGCAATGCAGTGGGAGATCTGACCTCGCTATACCGCCGTTATCCCAAATTGATTAAACATTTACAGCTGACCCGGAAGTCGTTTTGCAGTAACTCCGAAGATGCAGTTTTGAGCTACCTAGAATTACCAGTCAGTTTTTTGGAACTGAATATTCAGATTTAATGACGTCAAATCAAAATTACATGGCTACCTGTGGAAAGTAGAGGTGTTGAATATGTAGTGCGTGTAGAGATATGGATATTCAGCACATTTTTGCGATCAAACAGGTGCATTTAACTGCAATCCCATTTCCATCGGATGCTTTAGAGGTGAGTGGCGAGTCTGCACTTTTGGTTTTGTGAATTTCTCGTAGACAGCCAGATATGGACTTGCATATAGTACCATGTAACGGCCAAAAGTTTAAATTATCGTTCAATCTTACTTTCCCACTTGTTGAGTGTGATGTTTCTTGTAAATTTAATATTTTTGTGGAACTTCCGGTTTGGGGTTCCTTATTGCAGCCTAACGTGTTGTAGTACCTACATCATTTTTTATCGTACCTATTAATACAGGAGCTTAGGGTCGAGAAGGTGCAATACTAATCATCATGCAATTTTATGCCAGTTGATATTTATATAGAGCCTAGTCTAACATTCGGGCTTAGTTTTTCTTCTTCCTGTTTTGTTATTCTTACAAATCACTCAGTTCTGTATTCAGTGTTTGTTCCCTAACGAATACTAGTCGAGTAGTAGGCCTACTTAGTACGCTTATCATTTAGCCAGGCTGTAATGACATTAGGCCTACAAGTGCATGCTAACTCTTCTTAAGACAGATTTTACATTGGCAATTTGCCATTGGGCATAGTATTACTATCATAGTATCAGTACTAATGAATTGTCTATAGCAGTTGTTTATTTCTTGTCCTGTACATGCAGCAAGGGGTATGCCTTAGTTTCACAATGTGTCTTTTTAAATTTACATAAGAAAAAACAAATTATCTGTTTTTAGACCTAGGCCTAATAGTAGTACTTTCCGTAGTACCGTCGAGCTGATGTCAGCCGTGTTAGTATGACTGCCGTTAGTGGTGGCTGGCCGTATGGTAATCCCAATGTCAACCCGTACTGAGGGATGTGTATAATAACTACGTAAGACCTAGTACTCCCTGTAGTACCGTCGGACTGATGCCAGCGTGTGGCTGCGCTGCCGTTAGTGATGGCTGGCCATCCGAGGGTGCTACAAAATCCTATACCCTCCTGTACTATTTTAAGCGAGGTGTTAAAAGTATAGGAAAATCTCAGTTTTAAGATCTTAATGAAAACAAAACCATTCTATCTTCTTTTTCGCCCACAATGATTATAATCAATGTTCGAAGCCCATTCATGTCTTCAAAAACTGTTTTTAAGGTGATTTTAGTTATTTTTATTGAATTATTTTGGATTACCTTTCTTTCCGTAAAAATTGCTGACGAGCTCTTCAAAGTACAGTCACTTCAAAACACTGTCATCGTGGCTATAATATTTTAGCAGGGGTATTATATTTTAGATTATTTGAGGGAAAAAATTAAGATAATACTTATAAAGTACAATTATATAATCTAAACATTTCTTGATGTTTTATATGTTTTCGCACACAGTTTTTTTTTTTAGCAAAACTATTTAATAAAATTATATGAACAAAGATTTAAATGTTGTCGGTGAAAAATCAACTTGCAGTTTAGTGGAACATTCTAAAAAAAATTTGCGAACATTGAATAGTTAATTACAAACGTGCGGTGAAAATGACGACCAAAATATGAATCTCAGAGAACTTTATCCCGTTGTGGTGCTAAATAGGTAAATATTTAGGGAAAGTTTTTATTGAAAAAGTGTATTATTAATCTAAGTGATATAACTATATCCAAAAAGTAAGTTATTTTTCAATCATCAATTTTATACAACGTGTGAATTTAAAAAAACAGGAATTGTACCTAATCTATAACAACCCTCGTCAGTCAGGGAGAATCCTGGACTTTTGGTGTAGTAAGAAAATACACCAAAACTTGGAGCTTCGTAGTATTCATTAAGATCCATGAAGGCCGCCATTTTAACTTGTGATAACGTTATATGAATAGGATTTTTACTAAGAGAACGGTAGTAATTGTGTAATGTAACGTATGATATATGTACATGGTATCAGCGATGACTGAGCCATCATGAAATCCTGTGTCGAGAGGGTTGTTCAAAAGGTCAACGGAAGTCTTTTGTTATTCTATCGCGAAGTCCACAATGAAATTGAAAAGTCTGCGGTTAAATCTAATGAATATTCATTTAATATTGGTTTTTCGTTTTAAAAATACCCCCTGCGTTCTCATTAAAAATCCCCATTGACTTAACGTTATCACTACAATTAAAATGGCGGCCTCCATGGATCTTAATGAATACGAAGCTCCAAATTTTGGTGTATTTATTATTACACCAAAGGTCCAGTTTTCTCCCCTGTCGTACGGCAATCCCAATCTTAACCTGCACTGAGGGATGTGTATAATAACTAGTAAGACCTAGAAGCTTTTACTCTCAGATGATTCCCAAGTTACCTCAGATGAATCTTATTTCAGTTCCAATGAATCAGATTATGGTCCCAATGTTTTGGGAGACATCAGTGTGGCTGACAATGATGATTGGGAGGAACAAAATGACTTTGAAGAGGGAGTTGGAGTTGAGATGATTATTGATTCTGGTGGTCTTTACAGTATCATCTAAGAGTTTCCCATGAGTTAGAACCTAAATATTATATATTGGAAGGCTTATTTTGTACATGCAATTCATGGTTTACATTTTAAAATTTTATTTAAATGTTACTGTATCAGGTAACAATTTTATAAAACTCTAGATTAATGGAAACCATGAATTTTAGTATTGAAATTGTATTAAAATGTTAATGTGTATATATGATGGGCAATGCAAAATGGAGCCCATCAGAAATTATTTCCCCTATGAAGTAGAAAGCACAGATTAAAAGTACTTGCCTGCCTTTTATTGACTTTCAGTTGCCTTTGTTTAAGACATTGTATAGTGAGGCTTACTAAGTGTTTTTAATTTTGCCATGAAGCTGCTATTTACAAGTGCTAAAGCTTTTACTTCCTTTTTTTATTTTAAAAGCTTTACCATACCAGTAACTGTGTATTTCTAGAGACATATAACATTTACCACTTTTGGGATCCCTATCTTTTTACTTTTATATATCATGTGTGTGCCAAAGATCAGTATGTTTTTCATTTGCCATATCTGATGCCAGTACAAATGCCTGCCTTAATGTACAGTGTATTCATTTTCTTTGTTTAAAGAATGCATGTGTGTGATACAAATTTAGAAAGAATAAAGTTTTTTTAAGAACATTCATTATATTAATTTATTATTTTTACAGGTACCAAAGTCTTTTCTTGCTGTTTTCTATATATATAGAACAAGTTAACCATTCCAGCAAGCAGTAACTTACGTGCCAATGATGACTTGTATTCTTTCCACTTAATCCCTTGAGCACTTTCAAGTTTGGCTCATATATATAGTATATAATAGTTTATGTACAGTATGATTTTTTCTCATGATTACTCAAACATTTTTTTTATTTTTTTCATTTTCACAGGTACATATGCATCAGTACAGTGATGGATGAATGCTAAATACTAGATGGTTTTTTTAAATATTTTTAACCAAAAAACTATTACGAACTCTTTTTAGCAGCCATTGGTAAGTGTGTCAAAAGTGAAAATGTCATGACGCCTGTCATTTCATTAACCATTGCTGGGCTTTTATTGAATGCAACTTTCCCCCCCCCCCCCTCCCCCCATCCTCCCTCCCCAAGATATTGTATGATCTGCTACTGTTTTTCATTGAGTGATCAGTTAGTAGCATTGAAGATAAGTGATGTCCAGTTTAAATCCTGAAAGTGAATTTACTAACACCAGGGGCCGTCCAGATAGTGCATTCACAAATAAGTGGCATGGGTCCTGCAAGTGGCTATGGGCATGGACAAATTTAACCAGTGCTGGAGAGCAGTTAGCCTAAAAGACTATTGTTTGCCATATACATTCATTTGGATTAGCAATGATGTCTTCATTATTTATCATTGAATTGCGGATGATTGTGGAGAAGTTGTAAAAAGTACAAAGAAGTTTGTCTCTCCAAATGTAATTGGCTGGTAAAGAAACACATGTTATTCAAGTGATAAAGATGTAACAATCAGTGTCTTTCTTTCTTACTTGTACCTTGAGAGGACATAATTGATTACTTTTCTATGGGCAGGTTTTAAGTTGTTTACAAAGAGCTGTAAATTCAGAATACAACAACTTTTAAATTTTCTTGTACCTGACCTGACCTGCCCATAAATTAATTGGTCACAATAAAGTGAGTTGGTGTGTACAATAGCCACATGAATGTTATTTTTTTTAAAGTTATTTTGTAATGCAGCTGTGTAAAAAAAAAAAAAAAAAAAATGCTGTGTAAAACTGTAGTATGTTTGAAGTGTTGGTAGCGACTAACAGCATAATATTTGTGCTCTTCATGTTTGTACCTTTTAAACTGTACAGTTTATTTTTGACATATACTAGCTATGTACAGTTTTACAACTATAAATGTACATATGAACAGTAAAGAATGAGAAAATGTGTCTATTTTTTTTAAGAAGTACCATGATTTATAACTTGTGAGCTTCCTGTGCAAAGTAGTCATAGTATAAAGTTTTGCCTTGTTTGTATCTGTCTGGTTTTCTATTTGTGTAAGGTGGAAAGTCCATTATATTGTATGTATTAAAAACTGGGTGACATATATTAAAGCCGGTTAAGGTTACATATATTGTTTTATTAAAGACTGTCTGGGTGACATATACTGTATATATCTAAGGCTTTCTGGGTGACATATTGTATTTATTAAAGACTGGGTGACATTGTATATATCTAAGGCTGTCTGGGTGACATTGGTTTTATGAAAGACTGTCTGGGTGACATACTGTATATTGTCTGGGTGACATATACTGTATATATCTAAGGCTATCTGTGTGATACGAGGAAGTGCCATTCATTTTAATGTTATAGAAGTGTCAGATTTGTTATATTTATAACAAATAATATCAAAGAAACTTACAGTAATACACACTTGATGTGGAGTTTTTTGGCCAGCTGTTTATATTTATATTGTGTATTGATAGACTTACATAAGCACTACCCTTTATTCAGGTTAACTTGATAAAGATGTATTTTTATTGGTTCTTATTTTGTTGCATTTGAAGATAACAAGAGTTATTATTGTTTAATCTGTCTCCATTGTGTCTTATTTATTGCTTTTCTTAAATTAAAGTATTCCAAAGGTGGATGTAAGGATGGTCAATCGAGGTCATTAAGTCATTGAAGGTATTGGTGTGCTAATTTTACTTCTGTATTGTTTGAATCAATTTCCAGTGCACCCATTGTGGTTAACCTCATCCTGAATTCACCTTTGAAGTATTTTGAGTTTTTTCTGTAGCTGTTTTAGCATTGTAATGGCAACCTTGTTTAAGCTATAAACTGACTGGAAAAAAAAAAAAAGATAATTCTTTTGGAACTAATTAAACTAATTTAAAACTTCTTTTTGAAAGTTCCCATCCTCATTGATTTTTCAGATGGTTATTTAGCCCAAAGATTCAGGGTCAAGCCTGAACCAAGTCACACCACAGACTAGAAAATGATACCTGGTGCTTCATTTTCTTGTGGTGGGCATCCCAAGGAAAGTGGGTGTATATGCAAAGGTTTATGGGGAGAATGTATTTGTTCTATGTGAAGTATTGCCAAGTAATATTTCCTCTCCTTTGTTTCGCCTATTTCCCACCATTGCAACAAGGATCTTCCCTCTCAACCTCTCAAAAGGACTGGGAATGGCTGAAACGCCCACCTTTTCCTTGTAATTTCTAGACCTTGACATCACAGTTCGACCCTTCTCACAATTGTCCCCCTCACCTTTCCCTCCTCACTCCTTCCCCTCCCCATCACCCTCCCCCCCATAACCCCTCCTTCATCACCCTTTGGCAAGAGGAAAAAAAGATAATGTATCCCATGGGACCAAGAACTGAAGGACAACACCATGGATTACTTTGACGTTACATTTTGTGTTTTATGAACAAATACCGAACACAGTGGAGGAATTGAATGGGAGATGAGAAGCAATATCTACTCCCTGCCTCAGTTGGACTTAATTTCCACACCCACTTTTGATCTAACAATTTTTGCTAAACTGCCAAAATGCATTTGTATACCATATATGAGGGTCGAATCCAGGCGCGGACTGACACATACAAATATACCGGTCCAGGTAAAATGACCGTTGCCTTCGTCTGACCTTACCACGAAAAAAATGATAAGTGTCATAATGTTTATTCGTTGATTTGCATGAAGCATACAAATATTTTTGTTTTATTTCCTGAAAAAAATTACATTAGCTAGTCCAATGGGCCAGCGGCCAAACTCAAGTTATGGGGGAAAAGTCGATCAGCGTGTTGGGACCGGCGTCTTGGACCACTGGTCCAGGGTCAGTTGACCAATCTGCCCCTGGTCGAATCCATAACTTCATAATTATTGCAAGCCCAGTTGGAAATAACACATTAAGGGCAAACTATGAACTGTCTCCCTTCTCGTCATGTTGTTAAACCCAGTCTTCTCTTTCTTTATTTAATATCTCATCCAATTTTTCTTAAGCCCACCGACTGAACCCCCATATAACCTCCAACCCAAATTTACCCAACCTTTATTATGTCTTTTTTATTTTATTTAAAAGCTTAACTTATTTGTAAAGTTTTCACCATACTTCTAAAATGTACCAGAAAAGTGTCATTTGAGATGTACTGTTTTATCCGAACTTAATTTGCCCTTCTCAATCGTTTTCAAATAATTGAATCTCCCAAATTGAGTGTTGGAACCAGGCTGTTTCCGCAATTGCACTGATAGAACCAGTGTACTCCCGCAACTGCACTGATAGAACCAGTGTAATGATGATTAATATTCAAATACCTGGTCATATATGTTGAATATTCAGCGTTCAAAATGGCGACCATCACCAGATCACACGCGTGTTTAACATTCGAAATCTGCATGCAAACGTTTTGTGAACTACCGTTCACAGCGTAACTGTCTAGTATCGATTACTTTTTTGTGTCAAGAAGTAAATTTCCTACAATTTCAGCTATGAAATTCTTTTGTTGATTTTGAAAAAGTCAATTTAGGCCTAATTTTCGACCATCGGCCGATACGTTCGATCGGACTAGTGGTAGGTCTTGACCTTATTTTTTCCACTTTTATATCAGTATACATAAGGGTTAGGCTGTTCTGTGTTTGCTTTGATGATATTTCTCCATAAATTTTAAATCATTTAAGTTAATTTGACTTATAAAGGGTGAAATTTTGCTCGATGTTGTGCCGTACATTGCATTTGAATTTCGAGCCAAATTCAAAATTGTATGACGTCCGCAATGTTTAAAGTTTTCAGGTCAAACGAGGTCAGATTTCCGACTGAATGATGCACTGTACAAAGCGTTGAAGTGTCTGTACCTAATCAATTGAAAACACTGCGAACGTCCAAACGTCAAAAGAATCCGCGAGCGCACAGCACTAAATCGAACAAGTAGCGTGCGTACCAATAATAACAAAGCTTGGTTGTCGAAAGTATGAACGAGATCTGACAACAATACGTAACATATACCACATGGTGAATGTAAACGAGAATGTTAGCCATATCGCTCACCGTTGTTTATGTACACAGGCGGGATTTGAGAGGGAAATTTAAAAAAAGGCCACCCTCACCCCCTCTCTCACACACACACACTGTTCCTGAATTTGTACCTTTTGTAAAATCAATTTCTGCATCTTAGCGTGATTTTGTCCTTCCTGAACTTTGACTTTACCCCACTTTCGATAGAAAAAAAAGGGATTAATTTTGAAAAGGCACTTATGTAATATTTGTTTAAAAGTGTCCTAAAATTCCGCCACAAATTCTCGCACCTTTGACAGTAATTGATGTGAACTTTTCGTTTTCAAAAGGGGCACTTTATTCATTTTTGTGTGGGGCACGTTCCCCCTATCTTCCCCGTTCCTACACTTATGTATTGAGCATCACGACAAGGACATGAAATTCATTAAAAAAATATGCAATAAGTGCCTAAAGAACATTTATTGACTAAGCTAGACTTACTTTTAGCTGTATAGGTCTAAATTCTTTTCCCAAATATTTTTTGACCGTTTTGCCACATACATTTTATTTCGCTCAAACGATATTTTATTGCATATAAAACATGCTCCTCCATCATGTCCATCGTAATATGTGATGTAAACTTTTTCTTGCGCTGGTGACTTGTTGTCTCTCGAGGAAGTGCGAATATCTGAAAACACACTCGTAGCGTAATCTGGCCTGAGATGTGCGTTACTTGTGTACGCCCGTCGCGAGTCGGACGGACAAAGTTGTCAAGGCAAGTAGTAAGGGGCCACTATACAGGTAGTGACCTTGGTCACTACCTGTATAGCGGCCCCTGAGATTTTCCAGTCAATCACTACCTGTATAGCGGCCCCTGAGATTTTCCAGCCAATCACTACCTGTATAGCGGCCCCTGAGATTTTCCAGCCAATCACTACCTGTATAGCGGCCCCTGAGATTTTCCAGCCAATCACTACTTGTATAGCGGCCCCTGAGATTTTCCAGTCAATCACTACCTGTATAGCGGCCCCTGAGATTTTTCAGTTAATCACTACCTGTATAGCGGCCCCTGAGATTTTCCAGCCAATCACTACCTGTATAGCGGCCCCTGAGATTTTCCAGTCAATCACCACCTGTATAGTGGCCCCTGAAATTTTTTCATCTGGGTCATCGGATTGCCGTCACAGGATAGTCTCGATTGTTTTGCAGAGTCCTTTTTAACAAGATGTATAGCTTTTCCTGACTGGGTGTGTCAGGTTATTGTAGGGTAAAAGTACCTGCCCCAACCAACGCAGAATACCGTAGGAGGCAAGCCATGGTAGCTCTTTTCCCTCCTTCCGCCCTCATTAGGGTTTCATCGGATCTTGGGTTACGAATGTTGGCATTCAGCAGTGTGGTCTAATTGAATCACCCAATTGTCGTTGACGAACCTGTCCGTTTCATGTAAGGGGACGTGTGGGATGAAAGGCTCAATACCCGTACGGGAGAGTTGTGAGATCGAAATAAATGACGCGTTTTGTATAGATCAGTCGATATTCCTTGGAATGTTGGATATGCCTCTGGTGAGAATTTTACCGGAACCGTCCCTCTACATGCGGTGAGAGTAGTGGACGAGAACGATGACTTCTTCATCATCGTCCTAAGTCCATATTTTTTCCATTTGATACTGTTGCCATATATGGTCAACACACCACTATTAATTGACCAATCTGATTGGTCAAAAAATGGTCACCCATTTCAAAACAATACACCCTGATAATCTGTTGATTAGAAGCTTAGATTTGACAAAGAATTTAAAGTACAAATGATATAGATGAATCGCCATGTCACTATTTTCGATACTATTGGGATAATATTGTCACAATTTACTGAGTCACGTCATTCGAGGAGACATTGTACTTGACAATGAGAAATAGGAAACTTGTCATGTTTGAGACCATGTTTTTGAAAATAAGTAAGATTTGAGCGGCGATATTTTTTAAACGGTGTAAAATGAGCATACAATTTTTTGAAAACGTGTACGATTTGAGAACGCAATTTTATTTGCAAATCTTATTGACTTTGCACAGGGAGCAAAATTTGAGCCAAGATATTTCTCAAATGAGGAGTTTCAGAAAAAATGTCTTCTGAAATCATTCACGTTTTTAAAGAAAATCTGATCAAATTCAGAAGAAGAAACATGCGAAATTACATACACAGTACCGCACATGCATATCAATTCAGCTTATTTGAATATGACAACACAGAGAAAATAATTGACGGTTTCTAAACCACCAATTTGTACTTTTGTCCGTCGAACAAAACTTAAATTCGTAAATGACTCACAATTTCATCAATTTAGAATTGTTTTTAAAGTATTTTGCAATATAAAAGCAATATTTCAGAAGAAATCCATTTTGGTTTATCCCTAAAGAAAATATGTCTTCGTTAACGTAGCGAGAAACAATTCACAAAGTTCAAAATTATGTCAGTGACATGCCACTACACACTCACAAGTTCAAAATTATGTCAGTGCCATGCCACTACACACTCACACCGTACGCGTACTGTACAGAAGGCCATCTAACTAGCTGTATGTAAACATGTACTGTACGACAGTACGGATGTTGGTTAAGCAACCGGCCGTGTCCCGTTAAAGGGCGAAGAATACTGGAAAACTCTTTCAGGCCTAGTTAATATTAGAACAGAAACTCTGTTATTTGATATTCTCAAATTTTCCAGAATAGGAAGGTTTGAACAGTTTTAAACATAGCGGTTTGGTCTAGGGCTATGCATTGCCAACGTTAGGCTGAACAGTTAGTTACAACGACAGTAAGTAATACTGTGTAGCCTGGGTACGTGCAGTGGCATTTTCACGCAGCAATTAATTGTGTTGTAAAACACTGTTTAGCTTGGGCCCTAATGTTACAAATAAGACTAATGGTTTTAGAAGAAAGAAAAAAAGAAGAGTAAAGCAGGCAGTGGTACGTGCCATTTCTAGTAATATACTTGTTTGGTGCAAGTACTGAACAAGTATACCCCTTTTGTCAGGCTGTTTAACTTGTAACCTTAACGTTGAGCCTAAACTTTTAAATTTACAGTTTGTTTTTGTTTTGTTTTTATCTATCACATATTAAATTTTAAACAGTGCACATTGGACTATGTTGTTGCTCAATTTAAATCTGGCAGAATCAACTTGTCAACAAGAAGTTTGACCCTGCTGAAACTGAAGTCGAGTATTTTCGGCATAATTTATTTTTGTTCCTTGAATTATTATTGAACTTTGAAGGGTTAATCCGTGGTTGCTAGGGGTGGTTGCCATGATGAATGTAGAAGTCACCCACATTTGAAACTGTCAATCTAATGAATATGCAACTGCCCAATTATTGACTGGGAGTGACGTCATTGGTCATTATTTTTTCAGGTACTGTCCATTCGTAAAGTAATAACCGGGCAGTAGGATTATGCAAATGAGGCTTGTCAGCTAATCAGGTAGCTTGAAATGAATAACCAAACACTAGTGCTTATAGAATAAAAAAAACAATTCATCTGGCCAGTTCATTTCAACCAGCGCGTGTTTATATGCCCTGCACGTGTTTTACATGCCTATCGCGTGTTTTCATCACCAGCGCGTGCAAGCGCGTGTTTTAGACAGAGTCTGTTTTATACGTGTTATGTGACTGAGCTGTGTGAAGATCAGACGCGTGAAATACTTAACGCGCAAAACTCTGACCTGCAAAATGGCTCCCAGTTGAGTAAGAGTCTTGGATGAAATCCCTCCATTCTAACGTGATATAAATGTAAAAAGGAGTTTTCAGGAACAGCCCATGTCGTCATACGAAAAGTGAAATGTTGGACGGATTTGATAAATTGCGTTTTTAATGGGCTTGACCCCATACGCGAGTAAATTGTGCAGACAATCAGGATTCCTCCAGAATTTGATTCGCTTATTATGGTCACGTGAATTTCGGCCATGTGACATTAATTGAATTAGATTTCCGAAAATTACCGATTCCGATATGAAAAGGTTTATAGAGTATGTGCACCAAGCCAGGTGTATGAAATAGCCAATCAATGATCAAAGAATGGTAAATAAACAACGAGCGCATTGCAAAATACGCTCTTGGTTTGCTTCCACGTGTTGGCACCTTTGTATCAAAATTGAACATTGCTTAAATAAACAACATTTATTTCTGGTTATTCTGCATTTAAGTAAAGATAATTTGTGCATTTTCTTATTTTGTGTCGATTACTGAAAGCAATGATTTGTCTTCCTGCTGAAAATGTTTGTCTGCTTTTCACATTGTTAGTAAGCGTGACTCGTATACATTGGGCATGCATTAAATATAAACACTAACTTCTGGTATATTTGATTATTCATAATTTTTTCTAGCAATCTCGATATATGTTTATTAATTCTTCAACTTGACAACGTGCGTATATCACCAGTAGCGTAGCTAAGTCCCTGCGGGCCGGGCGAATGGGTCCCTATGGTATAACGGCATAATGGTATATATTTGCTAACCCCCTTATAGGGCCCGGGTTGCGGCTACCCCCCCCCCCCCTCCCTTCTCTTTTCTCCACCTTAGTTAAGTCACTCTATATCACGGGATAATGGAAACGAACTATGCAAATTAGGGATATGCCATTCTCAACCAATCACATTTCGAAAAAATTTCACCACAGAGTTTAATTGTTATTGTTAATAGGCCCTAGCAATGCGCATTGGACTACTTTTTCCTTACTGTAAATTTCAAAATAAAATGATCATCATTATTAGCAAGAAATTGGTGTCGCTATTAGGGCTTACCTAAGTATATATTAGTGTGTTTAATGGTGTAATTGGCACAAATAGAAAATATACTAAAATAAAAAGACATCGCTCGCTCATCTGCTAAGCCATTGTTTTTGTTTAGAAAATGCCCTTGTTCATAATTGCAAGCCTAAAAAAAGTGTTATTCAATAAAATACACAAATAATTTCTTATAAAATCTGAAACTTTAGAAACTTTACTAGTCCGCTGTTATGAATTATTTCGTGATAGTGATGTTTTCCTTACTGGAATATTGAGTACTTTCCTCGCAATGCTGTTCATTTTGAGTTATCCTATCATATACATATAAAATGAACATTCTTAAACGTTACCCATACTCATTTTTGGTGAATTTGCCAAATATTCAATGACCTGTTTTGCCTCCCAATGTGATAAAGTGATATTGTTTATGGATCTCAGATAGCTACTTAGTATACGTTTTGGTATTAGGGAAGTTTTTAGCAGCTTCACGAGGGTCAAAAAGCTCTGCTGAGTATTTGTGAGTCTCTGCATGTGGAAAATTGTGCCCTAACTTTTCAATATCTAGTACCCTTTTAACAAACTTATAAAGAAGTAGTTCCTCCTTTCTTTTTTTACGAAAAGGATAAATGGACAACTTAACTTTCTCTTTATCGGTTATCTATTTGGAGGGAAATGGATATAAAAAGATAATCATTTGTTACTTCTGAATAGCGCACCCTCTTCCAGATCAAAATTTAGGAACTTTACTACCCAGGTCAAAAATATGTTATTTTTTATTTTTTAATATTAGCGTGTATTGTAAAGATGTAATGTAATGATCAACGATTTGTTTAGAGGAAAGAATGTGCCATTTCATTTTAATGTGTAAACATACAGTAGTATTTATTTAAGATTATTTGAATATAGTATCAAGACACAAAAATGAAATCATTCATGTCAAGACTTGTTCCTTCGTAAACGCTATCTGGAATTGTATTCGTTCATGTTATAAAATCATAAACCACTATATCCCCAGTTTGTCAAACAAGACCTTTGTTTCTGCCACACGCAAACATCCGGATACGGAAGCCCTCTGTTTAAATTCACATCACCGATTTCACTTCCAATTCCCCTTTAAAAATTTCGAAACAAATGAAGTGATACGCTTATTTTAATGAAACAATATGGCTAAAATTATCAAACAAACATTGCATGCGTATACATTTTATATTCGAAAGAAGAGATTGCCTAACCGGAAATTGATATTCTGCCTCCCATATGTCATCTAATCCTTGAATAATATCCGCTTGTGATTTAATGATTTTGTGGAGTCTGTCATTCCTAAAAACGTTGTGAATTCTACGCTCGTGAGGATAAATCTGCCAACTGCATTTACGTGATTACATGCCTAAATTAATGTTAGATAGCTACTACCAAAGTTCTCTTAATCAGGATATTTTCGTTGTATTTAGCTTACTTGTATATTCGAAAGAGGAGATTGCTGAAACGGAAATTAAGGTTCTATCTTCCAAATGTCATCTAAACTTTGAATATCATGAGTTTGTAATTGATTGATTATTCGAAATCAGACATTCCTAAATACGTTATGAATTCTATGCTCGTGAGGATCAATCTACAGCAAACTCAAATACGACATTTTGTCTTGATCAGGATTGTTTGGCTGTACTTAGCGTACTGAACGGCTTTTATAGATTCAAAATAAATATCCTAATATAAAGCTGATTGTTTCTAGATCTGATAGTTTACTAAATTTCATGTTTTGATGAATTCAGTTTTTTTAATTTACTTCTTAACAGTTTCAAGTAAAACCATAATTTGAAGAATCACTATTTATTACTACTGCAAGGAGAAAGCATGCACAAACAGACCAAGGGTTGCCAAGCGATGTTGCAGTACAATTATGTCAAAACAATGAGAGAAAAAATGTATCAAATCTGACGATAAACTGCAAGCAAAATTCGTCCCTATTTTGACATGGTGGCGAATGTGCAAAAGTTGTTTTTTGTTTTGACATAGTGACGAATGTTAATTAACAAGTATCTGGTTTTTTTAAGTTTGTGTCATTTGTTTATTATTTACAGTTTGAATAATTTAATACTTATAGAAAAGGAGGAAATTAAACATATAAATGATAGCATGCGTTTAAAGACATTTGTCACTTTGTCAAAACGGGAAAAAAACTCTTTTCAGTCGACCCTACATTTGCCACTATATCAAAACAGGGACAAACTAATCCATCTCCCACATACCTTATGCCCAATGCCCGTACATGTTCTACTCATCTGATACAAACGTTACAAATAACTAATGGAACCTCTGGAGAGTAACGTGGGCGACGTGGCTGATGGCATAGCGTATACAAAATACATATCAGCTGTCACAACTGCATACTTTCAAGTCTCACAATTATAGACAGCTAGCAGACTAACCGAGGTATATACTGTTACTCGTTTCGAGTCAAGATTAAATGAAAAGTTATATTTCTTATTATGAATCTAAACGATTCAAACGCACCTTTTTTATGAAGAGTAAAGTAGTGTATGTATTAAATGCGACACGATCACACATAATCAATATAATTTTGCACCCTCAGCGACAGAATAGTAATTGTCAATAAACCTTAGCAATTATCAAGCTCTGTCTTTGCTAAGTGATTATAAGTTATAAGCGCTCGCAATCCCATAAACTTTTACTCTACCATTTTAGGATTTTAAGACTCGCTGACATTAAACAATAAACATATCAAGCTTGTGGGAAACTCGAAGCGATATTTAAATTGAGAATCACTGCCCTAGATTCCTTAAATTCGAATTGCATACATTCTTTCTTGAAATCAGACTTCGCATTTCTTGCATTACAATACTGGGTTTACTTCACTGCTTGAAACATTTGTTTATGATTTATCATACTGTGTAATAGTTTTTGAAATATTTAAATTTCATAAGTACAACAAATCTAAAATGATGTAAGATTAATATTAGTAAATTATATGTTTTAAAGCCTTTGGTGGTCCAGTAGGTAGTCCAGGTCAGTCCGGTCGGTCAGGTCGGTCGGTCGGTCCAGTCGGTCCGGTCAGGGTCGGTCGGTCGGTCGGTCGGTCGGTCGGTCGGTCGGTCGGTCGGTCGGTCGGTCGGTCGGTCGGTCGGTCGGTCGGTCGGTCGGTCGGTCGGTCGGTCGGTCGGTCGGTCGGTCGGTCGGTCGGTCGGTCGGTCGGTCGGTCGGTCGGTCGGTCGGTCGGTCGGTCGGTCGGTCGGTCGGTCGGTCGGTCGGTCGGTCGGTCGGTCGGTTGAGGTGACTTCTTTCGCCAAATTTGTACACAAAGAGTAAGTCCCCAAAATTCTATGGAGAAAACAACATTGTAGGTATTGTATCTTATTCCTAATAGCGATATGAGGCATAAGAAAACAAGATCTCAATCAATTGAATTGAAACTGCTATTGTTGTCTGTCTATTTCTTGATAGCAAAAATTAATATTTAGTGGTTTTTTATCATTAGTTGACGACAGGCCCGTAATTCCCAAGGTGCGCCCGAATTTCGAGTGGGTGAATAAATAGCATTACATAGTTTAAGATACCCCCCACACACACACACACACACACACACACATAATATCCCCACATACTACATAGTACATAGTTTAAGAAACTCACACATACACACACACACTTACTTAAGCTGTTTATTTTAAAACTGCTGTCACATATTATACATATGTATGTTTCAGAAAACTATGATATGCTTTTTTTGTTATAAAATACTGTAGATTGGTGTGTCTGCAATGAGAAAAGCATAAGCTGATGCTGTCTTCATCACATTCTACGTGAACGAACGTATTCGAATGTTGAGATATTCATCGAATTTATCACGAATTGAATGACAACTTAAACACTATCAACATCAATTAAGTTTGAGAAGCTCCAAACGCGAAGACAAAGTGAATGACTCTTAGTTTATTAACAAGTGATGATGAAAAGCACACACCTAATGAGACGTTGAAAAAACTAAGCCAAGAATAAAAGTTCGCATCAACTCCATTCTACATACTACGGTTTTCATTACATATCAAAATTACAATGAAAATATGTTCTTTTCACGAACATAAATCACAATTTATAATCTCATCAACTGTAATGTATTATTAAAAGACAATCTTAACAAATAATATGTCAAATGTGTTCACGTTCCATACCTTACCAAACCGGCTTACAAAGCACTAAGAAAGACATTTCAACATTCAACACCTGCTTACATGCTCGTTACATTACGAATTTGGAATTGGATTTGAATGTTCGTTCCCCGGAGCAGGTTTTGCATGCAATACATTACTACGCAAACCCTACATTGTCTGTCAAGCTTATCAGGTAATTGCTTTCTACCCTACTGTAAATAAATCAGTTTCCTAGTTCTAGATCTAGATTCAGTTCCAAATGCAATATTTGTTCTCGTAATACTCAATTATCATAGAGTTTATTACACAAATAATACAAAACATTTTAAAGTCAAACTTAATTTAACTCGGTAAATCCCTGAATGATTATATTGCCATTTTTAGGATACATTACGAACAGCAAAACAATCCTATTACTGGTGTCTTTATTAAGAAAACCTCAGCTTATGCAGTATGTAAACCTTAAAAATACCAAAGAGGTACCAAAGTAATTTTACGTTAAAGTTGTACGATAAAACAAAATGCTTTCTTCGTCTGTTTAAGCAAAGGCGTTAAGTATTTTTAAATTTTGAAGATATTGAAGACATATTTATCAGTTTATACACATTAAGAACATTACTAGTCGTGAACCAGGTCTCATAACAGGTCATTACTTTATTAAGATTACGTTGCAGATGAACAGGAAATAAAGCAACGCATGACTCTCGACCATACTCAACGGCTTTGTTATGATTTTTTGAACTGATTTATTATCTATATGCGTTAATACCTAATTACAATTTTACCTATCGTGAAATATTGAGTACATATCCAAAATTGTATTCTAGGACCACTTTTGATGTTTAATGCACATTTACAATTTACCTAGAGGTAGTTCTAAATTATATTTTTGTTTACATGAAAATGACAAAATCAAATATTATGAAATGGTTTGGATATCAAATCCTTCCAAAAAATCATTAATGCTAATTGTAAAAGGCAATCCCATGATTCAATTCAAACAAATTACATATAAAAACAAGAAGATCAATAACCAATTTATTTCGTCCACAACAGTAAAATATATTTGAATTTCCGACAATAATATCTATTAAAGACCAAAATATACCAAAATCTTTAAAAAACAAAACATCAAGTGATAATTACATAAATTGGAGTTCTCGTGTGGGTTGTATTTGTAGCAAGATATACAAAAGGTAACGGAATGGTCGTCTTAAAGTTTGAATTCCTCATTCAATTTGCATATGCCTGTCTAGATATAACATGTCTTCGAGTACTCCTCAACCAGAACATTGATCTCTGTTTGTAAGAACTTAAAGGTTCGTATTGAATTTAATTCATTCTGTAAAACAGAATATGTCAACTAAATTCCTGTAGTTTCTTTTTTTTGTATATATTTTTCAATCGCTTAAGGTCTATGAAAAACTAAAAAGCTTTTGTAAAATACAAAAATCAAATATGTCTAATTGCACTATATAGCCAATTCACTGTGATATCAATGTAAGACTACATCCCATGAAGCTAAAAACAGTTTCCTATCTCCAAATGGAAATCGCCAGGAATAAAAAATTGCTAACTTTTGCACAACGTCTATTAAATATCCTATTTGAATCGCTATTGAAAGATATATATTCACGACCGTTGCCGAAATTCTAAGAGACTGCCACACAATCTCGAAAGGAATATATTTCTAAGTTTGCTTTTGTCACAAAGTATTCAATAGGATGAGAGAAATACAATTTAGTAAGAAAAGGAAAAAGGCGAAAACAAATATAAGACTGCAAGAGGGGCAATCCTTTTCATGCTATATCCTATTTCACTTCTGGTAACGAATAATTCAATAAATGCAATATTTGGGTATATTTGAAACTTATTCTCCGCTATATAAAAAGAGAACGTATTTTTGTCTTTTAACAATCCTTCACATCCCTTTCTCATCCAGTGACCCCACTTCTTACCCCCCTTCTCCACTTCTCACCCCCACTTCTCATCCCCACTTCCCAACCCCACTTCTCACCCCACTTCTCACTCCTACTTCGCACCGTCCTCAGCCTGTTACAATCACTTTGAATGCCCATGGTAGCATTTTAGCTGAAGAAAAAAGCAAATTGTTATTCTTCCTATACTAATAGGATTGGTTTTGCTCTAAATACCAAGTTAGAAATCTAAATTGGAAGAAGAGATTCATCGTAATGTCACCGTGCCAAATAACATCCAACCTGGCACGAGTTCTTAAAATTTATGTTTCCTATTTGACTTGAACTTCTTACTTAACAAATGACTTCCCCAGCAAACAAGGTGAAAATGTTAAAGTGTTTATAAAACATTTACATGATATTTCAAAAACATTGAAATAATGTTTTTTCTTTAACATTTTAAAAATCTAAAATGAAATAATTTATAGAATAGAGAAATTATCATTATCACAACTCTCTTGCACTTTAAAAATGTTTTAGAAGTGAAAAGAAGGTTTTTCTTATTCATCCTGTTGTGTTTTACGTAGATGGAGAAGTTGAGTTGCGTGCAAGATTGATTTACAATAAGAATATTTTATCAAATCATTAATCAGTGTGTACAAATGAGTTAGCATAGCACATCTTATCACTTGAAGTAGCATGGAGTACTGCACAGTGTGTACCACAGAGACTGCGTTAGAGAAAAAGACTCGCCGACTACTAACATCTGCAAACATTTTTGATTTGTTTAATAACATTTAACATACATTGTAATGAAAAAGAGGGATACATTCGTCGATAATGTCACGTTAGAGATTCGTACGCGCAAACGCAAACACGTTTTACCAAAAATTGGGCTGTCGTCCAAAAAAATGTTAATCACCTGCGAACGCTCTCGCATTTGGTTTTGTGCTCGCGATTATAGTTGGAAGCGTGCGTATGATATTTTTATCGAATGCAGATCATTTTTTTGGAAAAACATTTTTTAAAGAGTGACAACTTTTTGTCTTCCGAACGGCTCAATTTTCTTCCATGGATTACTAAAGATGGAATCAAAGTAAATCGCCAAAGTTCTGTTGCTGCAACAAAAATTGGAACAAGCCGTCAAGGACTTGCAGATTTGTGTGCCATCACGAACATGCCATGCAGCCAAATGTTAATAGCAATTCTTATGCACAACACATTCGCAAAGTTTCCAATCTTTCAGACAAAATGGTACAGTCTGAAATGAAAGGTGGAACCACAAGGCTTCGGAAGCTCCACATGTCGGAAAATGATGCAATAAGTGACACAAGTGTTATTAATGTATGTGTCAGTTTGTATGGGACATGGTCAAAGAAGGCTTATACTGCTAACTATGGAGTAGGTATTGTTATCGCAATGGGTACAGGGGCAGTAATAGATTGTGTGTGTTATTGAAAAGTGTGTGGAGAATGTAGTTCATACGCAAAATGGGACGAGGGGAGTGAAAACCTAAATTACTGTACAAGGTCTGGTAATCTGCTCACAAGCCAACTTATCAAAAGAATTATGATGGAAGTAGCACCAGTATTGAAACAGCCGCAGCTAGCATCTTGTAGAAAGTTGGGAATCTGACCTCAATATTTGACCGTTATTCCAGTATTTTCATTGACTGGGTCACGAAACCGGAAGTTCATTTCTCTGCGTTGTCGCGAATGGCGGGAGTGGCTTCGTTACTATGTCAATCAACTTTGTAAATCAAATTTTACATATTCATGATGCATAAATTTCTCCTAAATTTGGAAGAAGTCTTTCCATATATGTCTATTTCTCATAAATATTGATAAAGTTGGAAACTTTTGACTGTAAAATAAGCACAATGGCCATTCCTTTCACGATATGCTTTCATCGAAAGCACACTGACAGAGAGAATTTTTGGTGAGTTTTCACTTAAAACATAGCCGTATTAGACCATCATTTTTCCAAATTTGATATTTATATCAAAGTTTACTTATGAAAGATATCGAACATGTTTTTTTTTTTAATGTTCATGCATAAAAAAATACTTTTTCACGGGCATAAAGTTTAGTGCCCTGTTTAAATTTGTACCGCAATGAGTTGCACTGTAACTTACTGCAGTGTAGGCCTAAGTGTAAGTTACGTTAGGTCCTAACGTCGTTCGTGTGTAGCCTAGGCCTAAATAATGTGTGACTTGCAGACTTGGACTGTATGCTTTTGTAACGTAGGCTTATGTTGTTGGGTCTAACTTTAGAAAGGTAGGCTTTATGTATTTGTTACTCTTAGCAAATATTGTGTACTCAACAATGTTTTATTTAGTTGAAGTACCAAGTCTTTAGTACATCCCACTGATATAACTCGTGCCAGACTAAAATTGAAAATGTGATTCTGACTGAGGATGACCAAGGTACTGGGCCTAGTTCTCATGTCATATTTTGCCTAACGTTACTGAAAGGTTCTCAGTTTATCATTTATTCTTAATAGGATAGTCTTAACGTTAATCCTAATTACCCGTTACCCACTGAGATTGTTATGGTCTAAAAATTAGGCCTAGAAATTAGGCCTAGAATTTAGATTGTTCAAAAAATGAAGTGAAAAGACTCATATTTTTTAATGTTTATGTGTATGAATTACATATAGGCCTAGACTTTGCTAATCCTGTCATAACTTAAAGACATTTGGCGGGTTACGTATGATAGAGCTTGTTATATCTATTGTTATCATTTGACTTGCATCACATCACATTAAATCATGGCCTAGTTGTTTGTTTAATAATTTAGCCAGCTTTGAAGGCTAAGATTAGGGGAAGGTGTGGGTCTATGTTGAATACAACTAGGCCTATGTAACACCTGAGCTGTACATTTCATCTTGGCTCCAACACTAAGGTTTTTGAGACTATACTGTACCTAATAATAATTTACTTATTTAACTTGGAATTTTGAAAAGATCAGAAATTAAAACAAATGTCTCATTGTATAATATTCTTTAATGTGCTACTGATTTTGTTTTCACAAGTAATAACTATGCCTAAGCAAAAAAGTTCTTGTGAATTACTTCATAGTGATAGAGAGAGTGGTCCATGTGTTGTTTGTGGTAAGCAACAGCCTAGGTATTGGCATATAGAGCAGGCTTTACCTAAAAATGCCCAGTTACTAATAACATTAAGATCGCGACAGGTGTTGGATACAGATTGTGTTTGCTATACCTGCAAACAACGACTAAGTAGGGGCACACATGAAAATACACAAAAAAGAATGGCTACAGATTCTTGCCAAATTCCACACTGTACAAGGCAAGAAAAGATTCATCGTACAGCAAAAAGGTTTTCACCTGAATTTTTAAGGTCTGTGTTTGAAATTGATGAAGGTGTTGCCCTAGATTTAAGTTGTAGCACCCCTGGTATTTCTTTATGTCATTCACATTATTGCTCACTGACAAATAAAGACAAGGTTAAAGTTTGTTCTCTCTGTTCTTCCTGTTCCTATGTGTCATTACGAAGTTTCAATGATATGCAGGTGCTTTCAGAGTTTGCTAAAGTGCACATGCAAATTGATGATTTTATTCCAAATGCATCCTGCAGATTTTGTAATATTTGTTATCAATCAATGACAAGGTTTAAGAAGGGAGCACAATACCAAGAGAGTGTAAGAACATCAAAAACCCACTTGGCCTCACTTTTGGAATCCTACAGAGTATTCGAGTGTCAAACATTAGCCGATTGTGATGCATATGCAGTTGCCAGGTCTCTCGTATTTGTTGGTGACCATCTTCTTGAAGACAAAGCTGTATTGCTACAGTCTGTGTTTGAAGTGTACACTGATTCATTTAAGTCTAGTGTCGCAAAATTTTCTTGTAGCAGTACATCCTCCACACCACAAACAAAAAATCAACCCCAGCTTTTATCAGTGGTAAGAGCGGCTATTGGTGAATGCTTGGTTTCTTCACACATAAGTGATGAAAAACGGCTTGGTACTCTATTACGGCGCTACGGTTGTGACATTATCACTTGCCTTCACAGGACCCTGTATCACTGTGTAAAAAATAACAAAAACATATCGAAGCAAACCCAACAGTTCAAGCCTCATACAAGATCACATTTACCAAATTTAGGACTACAGATTGCAGCAGAAGACATTAATAATGCTGTCTTACCATTTACAAAGTCTTTGGTAAAAAAAACCCACAAAACATCTGTTTGTGATTTTGACTTGGAAAAAGAAATCAAGCAGCTGCCGCCATTGCTTTGGAATTTTGTGTTATACTGTACCCTTACAGATTCAGAAAAAAGGCAACTTCTTAAATTTGGTGACTTTTCATGGGATTTTCACTTTCTTTTGCCTCTTCACCCATCCAGTGAAGTACATCATCGAAAAACTTTAAAACGTTTCTTCATTTGTACCTCATTGTTATTTTCCACTAACGACAACTGTTTTTCCTCAATTCATTTAGTGTTGGCCGATGTCATTGATAGGTTTTCAGGTTCATCTTCATCTTGCTTTCAAATTTTGTCATCTTTTGGTATAATTGTCAGTAAATCAACCTATCAAAGATTCCAAACACAAGTTGCCAAGGAAGAGATAGGTTTAAAGCCTTCAGTCCTTTCTGCTAGCTTTGCTGTTGCTTCTATTGATAACATAGATAGGAGTGCAAGCTATGCAGCTGTAAAAGCCTCTGATGTTGATAGAGGTTTTCATGGCACCTCCATACAGGCAGTACAGCCATTACCTGCCTCTCTTAAATCTGCATCAACTTTGCGTCCAACTGCTTGTCAACCTACAACTTCAGTCGAAGGCTCAAAAGGTGCCACAACAGTAGATTCTGCTACAATTGATGGGTACCACAATGTAGCAACATGTTTTTCTGACCAGCCAAATACATCTACACGGCCACGTGTAAATTTGACGTATGATTCCTTTTCACTTTCACAAAGTGAGAGTGACTCTTTATCCATAATTAAGTGCCAAATTTTTGTATTCATGCTAACCAAATATGTTTCTTTCAAGGAAAACTTACAGATTGTGCTTCCAGATTTGAAAACAGCTATGACACATCTTGTACCTGCTGCAGTCCAAAAGTCTAGTATTCATTACACATCTATCCTTGCAGAACCAGCAGACAATGCTGAAACAATCAGACATGCTATTGATTTGCTTTACGACAAGCATAGGGTTGGTAAAGATATTGATCACCTTGTTGTGGCTGGTGATGCAAAAACATATGAGTACATGATAGAAGCCAAAAAGATGTACGGGGAAGATTTGGACTGGCTTCTTCCCTACCTTGGTGAGTGGCATTTACTTAAAAACACTCAGCCTCCGTTAATGAAAATTTACCTTGATGCAGGCTTGAAGGAGCTGCTAGGTTTATTTCACAAGGGTGCAACCCATACAGCTGTAGCATCTGCCAGTGGGTTTCGGAAGACTCATGTCTTTCTTATGCAGGTGTGGGAGGCGCTGTACAGATATCAACTTGCTTTTATTGATAATGGGCCGGACAATTTGTGTTTCCAAAGTTTGATGAATGTTGTATCTGAACAGCTTCATTCCCACGGGGCTGATGTATACAAACATTTGGAATCTATTTACGAGAATCATGATATTGTCACTATACTCCGGTCTATGTCCAGCCAAACATCTGATGCCACTGATCAATTCTGGTACAACTTCATTCATAGGGACATGCTTCACTATGCCACTTTGTTCCTGGCTGTTCGATTGCGTAAATTTGATTTGTGTACTGCTTCAGTCCGAATGATAGCACCGTTATTCCATGCTTTAGATAGGCCAACTTATCTCAAACTCGTCCCCCATCATTTGGCACAATTAAAGCAGCTCCCACCAGACATTCTGTCCAATTTCCAGAAGGGAGCATTTGCAGTGAGTATTGCTGGATTAGATGGATGTTGTGTTGCACTTGACGAGGCACATGAAATGGTCATAAACAAAGAAGTAAAAATGTCTATGACTACAACTGGTATGGGAAGCTTGGCACGTTTGGTTTTCTACTTGCCATTTCGGGCCCAGGTGCTAAAAAATCTGAAGGAGCAGTTGAAACACTCAAAAACACTTTATCAAAATTGCTCTGTAGCCTCTTTCAAAAGTCATGAAGATAACATCAGAGTGTACCTTAACAAACTTACAAGCAGCTCTCTGTTCAAGGCAACACAGCATCCAGATTCAATAAACCACATATTTTCAGGGCAAACTGCTTCAGATGTAATCACTGAAGATTTACAGACATTTTATGAAAAGGGAGAAGGGGACCTTAAATCATATGTTAATTGTGTCATCTTGAACCGTAAGGGAGAGAAACCCCCAAAGAGATCTAGGAGAAACCTTAAAACATTTTCTGCAAAACGAAAGACAGTCCATAAGCAGAAATTGGAAATCAAAGACCACAAACTCCAGATTGCATCTCTGAGAAGGCAAATTGCCCTATCTAAATCTTTAAATCAACCTGTAGATTCCCTATTACAATTTGTATCCCTACCCAGAGCAATTTGCTCTGCTGATGGACTTCCAAACAAAGGTACCAAATCATTGTCTGCTTCTGTGTATCAGAAGAAATACCCAAATGCATTTTTAGAACAGGTTATCCCCATTTCTAGTGATTTGAAGACGTGTTTTATTGTTGAAGGTATGTTTCTTATTAACTGCCCCCCTCTCAGTGTTCACAAAACATTCAGAGAATATGCTTTCTTCCTTTTTCGAAGGTGGGTACAAAAGTCTGTGAGGGAACTGCGGGCACATGAAGTCCACATAGTGTTCGATCACCCTTACAGACATGGTGCAGGTCCTAAGGATATTGAAAGAGAACGCCGTGATGGGACCACAAAAGAAGAAGAGTTCACCACCATCCTTCCAGATTCAAAATGTCCCCTTAGTACCAAATGGAGAAATTTTCTAGCAGTTCGAAGCCAGAAAAGGCTGCTAGTTAATTTTCTATCTTCAGAATTTTTGAGATTGGCTCAAGAATTGGATGGCGGCCCTGATGTTTTAGTTGTTTCTGGTGGTTTTGATGGCAGTGACAGTGATAAAGCATTTTGTGTTTCAAATTCTGTCTTTTCAGAAATGCCTTGTTTATCATCCAATCATGAAGAGGGCGATTCTAGGGTTTGGTTCCATGCCCTAAAATCAACCTGCCACAGGGTAGTAATTTACTCACCTGACCGTGACACATTTCATGTTGGTTTGCCTCTCATGGTGCAACTAAACTCGAAAGATGTGTATGTGCAGCTTAGAGCTGCCAAGTCTGATAATCTTTATTTGCACATGAATTGCTTTATTGAATCCATCAAATCTGACATGGCTTTACAGAAAGTTGAAGATCTTCAACTCATTCCCCTTTTTTTGCAGCTTGTGTACATTTGCAGTGGATGTGACTATACATCATTTTTCAAAGGACAGTCCAAAAGGGCATTTATTGATGTTTTTTATAGGGACTGCGAGTTCATTTCAGGACCTCAAAGTGTTGGGGGTTTAAACGACTTTGATGCATCCTTGTGGGAAAATGGTTTGCTTGCTTTTTATCGTCTTGTGGGTTCTGTTTATTTCAGGAAATACTGTAGTGCTTTCAATGATGACAACCCCCGTGAATTGTTTTTAAATTTATCTTTACCTGATAAATCTGCCCTAGAGAATCACGTCAATTTTTTAAATGCTGTAAGGGATGGGCATTTTCATCGTATTTCAGGTGAATCTGAGTGGATGCCATCCGTAGAAGCATTAAAGCTTCATTGGCAAAGGTGTTGTTGGGTTGCTCAATTGTGGGCTCAGGCTGGTCTATCAAATGTATCGCTTCCAAATATTGTAGAATATGGGTGGGCTATTAAAGATGGTAACATTCAAGTTGTTTGGGACACAGATGCTAATTTGCAGAAAATTGACTCTGATGTGAAGTTTTTAAAAGAAGGGTGCAAGTGCAGTAAGGGATGCACCAGGAACTGGTGCAAATGCAAAAAGGCTGGTAAAATATGCACTTTGTTTTGTTTATGCAAAAATTGTGAAAACATTCATCAACCTCAAAATGTTGACTGTAACCCACCTTCCAGTGATGAAACTTTAAGTCAGGATGCAATGTCTGTTGAACTGGAGAGTGATTCTGACTGTGAAACTAACTCTAGTAGCTCCAGTGAGTATAGTGATGAAACGTCTGAGACTGACAGTGATGTTGAACAAAATTTAGGTGCATGTAATTGGTTTTATCAAGGCTGCAACAGTCTCACTATTGATGGTGATGACGATGATGATGACGATGATGATTACTGATTTCTTAATGCTTATATGTGATTAATTTTTTTTCTTTTTATCATTTCGCAGGAGGAAACATAAAAGCTTCATACTGAATAACAATGTGTCAGTTTAATTCTGCCAAAATGATAAATTATTTTTATGGCATATCTCAAATGTGAAAGTGATAAATTATTCTCTGGTACATGTCATTGCAGTAAGTCTCATGGTATTATGCATGTATTCAGTGTGAAGCTTTAACATCTGCTGTGATCAACTTTGTTTTGTTCTGGACATCCTGGTTTGTATAAGGTTTGTATTATCCAGGCTTTGACACACCCTCACACTTGCCAACTTTTAGAATCTACAATAAAAGATTCAGTAAAATGTTTCATACAAATAGTCAGTTTTATATGCATCTGTTTTCTTGCCAATTTTTTGTCAAAGCCTGGAAAATAAAAATGACAGACTGTAAATTGATCAAAATTGTACTTTATTTTAATTCATTTTTGAAGTCTGTAAATTGATCAAAATTTCATATTATCTTTTTTTTTAATTTTTACATATAAAAAGCAGTATTCACTTTACTAAACCTTGAGTTTACAGTATTCTTTGGAAGGCCTTAAACTTGCCTGCTTTGTCAACTGTATTCTACAAAAAATTAGTCAGGGATTAAAGAAGCCAAAGAAATATTTATTCCTCTAAAACTCTTGCTTTCCATTAAGTGCAGACAAATTCTATACATACCTACTATAATGCAATGTAAATAATATGAACACAGAAATATTTATGCAAAACAATGATGGTGCTTTCTGTAAATTAAGAGTTTAATACATGTATAACATATACGAGTGCTGATAAGTTATCTGAAGTAAAAGTGCGCTTTTGCTGAAATGTACTTGCCATTTTTAGTTCGCATGCAAAGCATTATGCGAACCTATGTAATGGCGATTTCGTCTGGTCGTCCACAGTTTTTCGTGAGATTTCCGCAGAAATGTTAGTTTTTTTTTTTTGAGAATTATTCAGAAAATGTTAGTTGCTTCAGTTCCTAAAAGTAAGTTTCTTCAGATATCCTTATGGAAGGTTAGAATTTCCTTACAAAATGTTTAAGTTTTTTAGAGACACTTAAGACCGATTGAAGACTAGTTTTCTTAAAAAGTCTACAAAACATTAGATATTTCCTTAGAAAATTACTGTAAAATGATATAATTTTCCAATATTCTTCAGGGATCCTCAAGCGTCTCTCTCGTAGCATTGGAGATTTAAAATTCTTCTAAATATTTGGCCACCAATGGTTGTATCAGGCATGATTATTAAACTCTGCCTTTATTATTGTGGTCATTTGCATAAAGTTGCTACATTATATGAACTGACCAGACTTTTTAGTATGCTCATTCAGGGAGTGTAACAGGATGTGACTGCATATGGACATAGGGAGGGATGCCGTGTGGGACATGAATGGCGGCTATGCGGGACATTTCATATAATATATACCATGTGGTATACACCAAAGGCTATATCAAGCATAATTATTTGACTGCGCCTTTTTTCTTATTTAACAAGTCATTTGCATAAAAGTTATTATATTAATTTATACTTTCATACATAGTATGCTCAATCAGGGCCTGTTAGCTAGGATGAGACTTCTTATGGAGCCTATGGGATGTCACGTGGGACATGGGGTGGGATGTCATGTGGGACATGGGGTGGGATGTCATGTAGGACATGGGGTGGGATGCCATGTAGGACTTAGTGTGAGATGCCATTTTTATAATCCGCTGGGTCATATGATGTTAGTGTCAATTTGCATGGGCATGCGAACCATGACGGTATTTACCGTTCTAGTTCTTAATTTTGAAGTACTGTAAGCCAAAACCGACTTGTAACGTTCTACCTCTTTAAATAGTCTTTGTTTAGTGTAAAAAGGGATTTTGTTTTTCTTAAACTTTAAAGTTAGTCTATGTGAAAAAATGACATGTTTTGGGTACATACATTACTGTTTAATGTTTTTGTTTTTTTACATGAAATCTGAGAAGTGTATTTTTATGAGTATGTGCTTTAACAAGTATGCATAAGTTACTGTGTGTGGTTTTCCACATGAATGTTTTGTGAAATATAATTAGCGGGTTTGTTTTGTAAATACATAAAGTAAGGCACAAGTACAGAACATACTTCATAGAGAGTGAGGGTATTTTGAAGCAGCCATGAGTGTGTAAATATGTTTAATTTGTTGTTCAAAGCCTTGTACAAGGTAAAGGTGTACAAATAGTAAAATGTTTAAGTGCTAATTCATGTTTTATGCAGGATGAGTTCAATTTTACTCAAACAAGTGTATTGTTTCTATTTCGATGCAGCTGTGAAAATAAATGTGTTATGTGGTTGGTTGTTCAAATCTTCATACAGTGTAGAGGAGTAGACATACTGTTAAGTATTGCAGTACAAGTACATTGCCATAAGCATTGAGAAGCATCAGTTAAAGTGTCGTTTGTAGCTGGTTGGTCAAGGCTTATACAGGATAGGGATGTAGAAATACTGTTTTTTAGTTGTACCTTTTTTAGTCATGCTTTACAGTATACTATAAAATCTTTCATTAGAAGAGAGCTGTGTGTGCATTGTTAAAGCTTTTATGAAAGAACTTTATCATCTTCACATTTTTTCATGTTTTAAATATATGTATGTATAATATGTAAAAATATATAAAGACTCAAAAAAGTTGCATGAGACTAAAAATAGATTTTGTTTACAAGATGAGTGCCTTGTGTGATTTTTTCTTTCTTTTTGTGTGTACTTTATTCTTCACCAAGAAGTGTGAAACTTTCTTGGTTACCAAGCAGTCCAGGGTGTCACAACAACAACATTTACCATGCATCTTATCAGCTGTAAAATGAAGAACCGTACATCTGTACAGGAAGATTACGACGACGAGTGAACACACAATTACAATGACGGGGTCGTCGCCTGCGTATTCGATTATGATAGTAACAATGCTATCACGAAACGCTTAATACGACCCGGACGAGAACACAGGTACGACGTACGGACAGACATGACATCGACAACCAAGTCATTGTCCACGGCCTTTGATAACCAGTTGTGGTACACTGGCGTGTCTACCCAACCCAGGCTTGAACCCAGGGCCTCGTGGTCTCTAGACGGGTATGTTAACCGCTACACCACAGTAGGGAGATTAACCCTCAAGCAAATGCTTTATATTGTTTAATGACCTGCTGAATTTTTAAAATCCTCCAAGATGTGAAAATCACTATTAGAATCCTTTTTGATCATAATTCCCATTCCTTTGTACCATCTGCACTGTACCTAGCCAGGACTTGGCTTTCCCACTATTCTCTATAATTTACCTACCCCTGATTCTTTCCAGTGACCTTTGCTTAATGAGCACCCTGGGTGCTGCTTTCCATATGTAATTAATTATTACATCCACTAGAAGTGGGCCCAGGAATGATAAGCTATCTAAATTGTGGGATTGGCCATTTTGTTCCAATTTCCTGTAATATCCACAACTGGAGTATACTACAATGGTAGCGGAGTCAATTTTTCTGAAGATGATACACAATAATGGGCATGAAGCATGTTCCAGACCATTGAAGGAGTTTATTTTTCTGCAGACGGTAACTGGATCTGGACGAAAAATGGCAAAAACTTATATTTCCTGGGATGTAGATAAGGTTGGAACCCAGGGCATGATTCCTTTGCCATTGTGTCGAACATGAGGGCGGCGAAAGGATCCTTTCTCCGATTTATAGGGAACAATGCATTTTCTGCCCCTCCAAGAAAATTGTTATGAAATTTCAAGAGAAATCAGGCACATAAGAATTAATTTGGCCCATGACATTTCTGAACACTGATCACACCCCCTGAGAATTTATGTATGTGGCAGGTTGGGAATCCCAGGCTTAAGGACGTACAAGCGGTTGTTCCAAATTATTTACCATGTGCCCATTTTTCATGAGATTTTGTCCCCAACACAAGACCTGCTGAGAAGATTGCATGGGCCCAGGCCTACAGTTACATTTCGGGGCCCCAAAAGATCTGATATGGGGCAAAAAAAAGTCATCCTCGGCTTCTGAATCCCCCTAACCCAATTCCCTCGATCTTATATGCGTCCCCAAGCTATCCAGGCAATTAGTTATTCGTTCCCCTCTCAGCCAGCCTATTTCCCCTCTCAGCCAGCCTATTTCCCCTCTCAGCCAGCCTATTTCCCTCTCAGCCAGCCTATTTCCCCTCTCAGCCAGCCTATTTCCCCTCTCAGCCAGCCTCTTTCCCCTTCCCCTCGGTCAGCCTCTGCCCTTCCCTCACGACACTACTTGCCTAGGTGTCATTAAAAACCAGGGCTTTGCACCTCCACTGAAAGTATTTGGGGAGCATCTCCCTCCCTAAATTCCACCTGTCCCTTTTCCCACCTCTATACCCCCAACATGGAGTGCTTCTGGCAGTTTTCAGTTTGGGGAATGTTTAGGCAAAGTTTAAGGATGGATAAATTCTCTTTCTTGAAGTTCACAAAACAAAATCTGCAACTAGGAAACCAAGGGCGCCCATATTGTGACTGCTATAAAAAAAGATTTAAGATAATTTTATTGTTGGAATCCTTGCTCCGAGCCCACTGGCAATTATCATCTAATGACTGCCTGTATAACTCTTTAATGGCTATAAATGCTTTGGGAAATAAAAAATAAGTTTTGTACTCTCGAGTTCGAGGTAATTTAAGCTTATTCAACATTATGCCCTTATTTGGCATGTGACGTCATTATCTAATGCATATTCAGGAGGTTTACGTCTGTAAAAAAAGATGGCGGCCATTCAAGGTAAATACGCCACACAAATAACCTGTTACACAGCGTATTAGAAGTGCTTTTGATATCTTTTCTAGCTAAAGTTAATTCAAATTTGTGTATCTATAGTCATGCGAAAAATCATGCAAGTTCATGAAGAGATTATGTATAAACGACCAATTTTATCGCAATTTTTTGCTCTCGTATGTTTAAGCACACACGTAAAATCTTGAAGTTCGGGGCTTGGTACAGAGCGAATTCTAAATACCTGACTTAAATAATTCGTAACAGCGTAAATAAACCTTTTAGCTATCATGAAGAGTAAGTTTCACCTGGATATTTTTATGTTTACGGTACGAATTTCTTTACAATAATTTAGGACCGCAATTTAGTTTGAAAATTACGAATCAGTTTTTTGCGGACGCCCAATTTGAATGAAATTCTGAGGTCAAGTGAGGTCAGATTTTATCTAAGACCAGAGATTTCCGACTGAACATTAATACAACCTTTTCATGATAAAGCAATAACATTATTTTTCATGATGTCAAAATTATATCAAATAAACATTATCAAACATTTTTTTAAATGTTTGAAATAATGTTAGAATAATGTTAAAATAATGTTGCCTAAATTAAGTGTTAAAATGTTTCTTAAAACATTCATATTACGTTTTGCTAACCATTTTTTGAATGTTATTAATAACATTTTCCCTCCTTTCAAAATGTCAAAATAATATTGAATAATTATTATCAAAACATTAAACAAAAGTTGAAATAATGTTAAAATAACGGTACCTAAATTAAGTGTTAAATGTTTTAAAATATCAGATGAATGTTTTAAAGAAATGTTATACAAACATTTTGACCTTCTTTTCGCGACTCCACATTTTTTTATAACATTTTCTTAAAACATTAATATAACGTTTTGCAAAACATTTGAAAATATTATTAATAACATTTTCCCTATATTTTCAAAATGGTCAAATAGTATTGAATAAATATTTTCAAAAATATTAGGCAAATGTTAAAGTAATGTTACAATAACGTTACCTAAATAAAATGTAAAATGTTTTTTAAAGCATCAGATAAATGGTTTAATGAAATGTTATGCAAACATTTTGACGCTCTTTTCGCGACTAAACATTTTGATATTTTGACGCTCTTTTCGCGACTATACATTTTGATATTTGTATAACGTTTTCTTAAAACATTAAGAAAAACATTAACATAAACGTTTTGGAAAACGTTTGGAAAATGTTTATATAATATTATTGTCTTTGCTGGGTCGTTGTGTGAACTCGTTTTCAACAGCAGTAAAAAGGGAGAGCGAGAGGAGACTTGTTTGTTAAATCCATGCAAATGCACTAAAAAGAACGCCCCACTTTTCAGTTGAGTGCCCCATTAACCAATAAACGATCAATAAGGTTCTCTGTTTATCACGTGCATATAAAGAGAGTGCACATCAGCCTCCTTGTTTCATGGTCCACACATAAGTAGTTTTAAAAAATCCCTGCTTAAATTGATACATGATAAGTATTTTGATACAAATATGTCTCTTTTCCTCAGCTACATCACGAAGATAAAATATGAGATACCGAAACTTAGCTATACAAATTATGCACTTCTTGAAAATAATTCATCCTTTGGAGCAGTTTAGATTGTAAAATTTATAATATCTAACGAATGTGCGTGGTTTAACTATTTGTGATTGATCCGTCAAATGTTGCTCTTAATAAAAAACATTATTTTATAGATGTGTTTTTGTTGAAATGTGTCCTGTGCTAAATTTTGAAACTAACTTTGTGATGGACGAATGCGTCGCACATCAAATGTCAAAAAAGGCTTCCTAACTGACAGTCTATCAATAGTTTACATAATCTAAAAAGGAGTCCAAAATTATAACACAGATATTTTCGCCATGACTTTAATTATTGACAGTATGCCGTCTCGCAAGATAAGAATTTTAAAGTTTTTGCGTATAATTGTGAAACAGAAAGGTAAAGCAGCTATATGCCGCGAGCGGGCATGCAGACAATTTCTCTACACTTTACATTTTATATCAAATTTCTGAGTGATTCTTTTAACGCAAAATTTGAGGACCTAAAGTTCTCCAAATCAATTGTAAGATAAGTGTTAAGTCCATTAATCCTTTCCCGAGACTCCTTCATCCAATAGAGCCTTTCGATATCATTTTTGAACATTATTTATTGCACTCTTGCAACCATTCCAAAGAACAAGTGTTAATATACACGCAAAACCTATTAAATCTAACAAGCAAGTGTTTATATTCTTGGAAAGATGTTAAATCTGTCGTTGATATCTTCAGCGAAGAATCGATGAAAAGGATATTCCTTGAATATTATAATTCAAATTGTTTATAATGAGTTTATTCAAAACTATGTTTCTCTTTAATTACAGTTAACAGGAAAGGATTGAGAAACTTTAATTTGAAGGATAACACAGAGCCTAAACTTCAAAATTAAGTATATCCTAAAATAATAGAGGTTATCATTATGCAAGATTCCCAATAATTCCCCATGCATCTTATAGTCCTTTATGATACAGACAAACTTTAAATAGTTGTGGAATATTTTATGCACATTGAAAATTATTTTTAAAAAAGTGAATGGTTCCAAATAAAAAATTCTACAAAATGGCAGGGGTTCAAGAAATGTATTTTTTCTATTTAAATTTTATATAAAAAATATTGAAATGAATTTAAATTCGTTACGCGGCATAACTCAGTTGCTCTAGAAATATCTTTCTCCTTAATGCATAATCAGTTTATAAGCAAATTCGAAGTAGATGTTACACTGCAATATCTGTATAAGCAGTAGCATTGTTGTGACTCTTAATTCGAGAACAAAAGTTGTTGTCAGGTCGTAAATAATCATGTCACAATCGTAATATTTACGGAATGTTTAGCAGTTTACTGATCCCTAAATTTAATGTTTATAATCGGTCTGATATAAGAAATAAAGTAATCGCAAACTAGTGAGTCAAATTAACCGTAGTAACCAATTGAAAGAGGCAGATGGCAATGACGAGCAACATAGTGTAGTCAGTTGGCTAATCGAAGTTTTAAGCTGCAGAAAAAATGTTGTAAGATGGGTGATTATGCGTCCCTTGCTGCTTCATCTACTAATTTAATGTATTAAGTATCCATGTCAATGAAAAATATCACCATGGCGGATCAAGAGTACATTTTTACTACCTTCCATACATGAGGGTTGTAATAAGAAACAAAATAAAGCCCACGAGTGGCATCTACAAGCCTACACATACCCAGACAATGCTTTCAATTGGATTCAAAGAATACTATTGCCATCATTATCATTATTATTATCATTTAATTAAAAAAAAGATTATTTTTATTGTGTTAAGTGTAGCCTTGACGATGATTTTTTTCTTTTCATGCATTCTTCATTTTTAAAAACAACGATAAATAAGCTCCTTTTAAAATGATCGAAATGGTCACTTTCTTTAAAAGTGATAAAGGTCAAAGGTACATGGACAAATTCGATTTCTAAGGCCTGTCAGTTTGGAATGAGAATCAAACAGGTTGTTCCTACAGTCTTCTATATCTTATTCAATAAACTTTTAGCTAGCAGATATCACAATTTGAATTAAAAAGACGCATTAATAGAGTAACAGTAGGAGTGGTTACGCTTCAAAAAAACTGGTTTTACCTGTCGTAATTTTGGAACATCGGTTCATGAAATTTCATCTCAAATATTTTGTTTTGGTCATTGCTGCCTGTAAGATTGGCTGCATGTAAGATTGGCCATCTTTCTGCTTCAATTTACGTAACTTGACACTTAATTCTCCTACAATCCTGATGTGAGATTGACGACGGATGTCACTTTTGTTGGATCTTGACTTTCCTTGCGGGCCACGGAACTGATATTGTAACTTCAATATTTACATCAACTAGATATCAACACTTTTTTGTTTAACCTTTTTCGGACTAACTCTGATAAAAGTGTGAAATTTGCAAAATAAATTATTTGGAAAGTGGTCAGCGGCTGTCAAATTTTTAAGATGATTGCAATTGAGCGATTCAGCTGTGTATACAAAAATATAAAGAAAACGTGTTCATAGCTAAAAACCAAAGAGTCACTACCGTGAAGACACGATAAAGCACAACTCTCAAAGCTAATACAAACAAAGTGTTTTGGGAAAAGATATGTGCTGATAAGTTACAATACCCTGCACGCACATGTTCTTATCTTCGTAAAGCTGTGCATTTTGTTAAGGGTTTGGTCATAGATCTATATATGGTTTAATAGAGATCAAATAAACAAAAAGAATTGTAAAAAATAAACAAAACATTTTTGTCCTTAAATTGTTGAGTTTAATAGTTTGTTTGAAAACGATAGGTGTATATAATTTGCTAAAAAAGAAAGTCATAGCTCGCTTATCTCCTCAGATATTGTTTTGGTATTTCCATGCTTACTGGTAGAAAATACCTTTGTTCATAAATGATTAAGTTGAAAGATTCTTTAACACGTTATATTTCAACCGTACACACCCAGTTGTTACAAGCCTCAAAATATCAACAACAACAAATTTAGTAAACAAAAAATATTTAACGGAATCTGCGAATGTTCTAGTCTGATGTTAGAAATTATATCGTGATAGTAATGTAAAATTATTTTCCTTACTGTAATATTGAGCATTTTCTTCGCAATGTTGTTCATTTTAATTAATCCTAACATATAAGATAAACATTCTTAAACGTTACCTATATGTAAGGGCGTCTTTTTGGTGAATTTGCCAAATATTCATTGACATGTTTTCCCTCTCAATGTGATAAAATGATATTGTTTATGAATCTCAGATAACTTAGTATACGTTTTGGTATCAGGGAAGTTTTTAGCAGCTTCACGAGGGGCCAAAAGCTTTGCTGAGTATTTGTAAATCTCTTTAGAAAATTGTGCCCTAACTTTTCCATCTAGTGCCTCGTAAACGAACTTATAACGATGTAGATTCTCCGTTCTTTTATGCGAAAAGAATAAGCGAACAAATTAAGTTTCTCTTAATCGGTTATCTATTTTAAGGTAAATGGATATAAAAGATGACCATTTGTCGCTTCTAAACAGTGTAGCCTCTTTCCGATCAAAAAATAGGAACTTTTAATACCCAGATTAAAAACATGTTTATATAATGTTTATCATTATACTTTTTATTGTAAGCGTGTATTGTAAACATGTGATATAATGTAATGTAATGATGAACGATCTGTTCAGAGCAAAATAATGTGTCATTTCATTTTGATGTGTAAACATACATGAGTGTGCACTTTAAATTATTTGTGTATTATAAAATCATTCATGACAAGAGTTGTTCTTTCCTAAATGCTATTTTAAATTGTATTCGTTCACATCGTATGTTATCAAAGTATAAACCACTTTACCCCAATTTATCAAACAAGACTTATACTTTTTCTTATCTGCCACATACAAATAGCCTTATGAAAGCCTTAGGTTTAATTTCACATGAAAAACATAATTGACTGTACTTATATTAGGTCGCCGAAATATCCTCGTATTCATCTTGAAAGGTTTGGATACAAATAAAGTAATATGCCTATTTGAATGACACTGCATGGTTCAAAATATCAAACAAACACGATAACACAGGTAGAATTTGTATCATCATCATCGTCGTCGTCGTCGCCGCCGCCGTCATCGTCATCGTCATCATCATTGTTGTCGTCACATTCGTCGTCGTCGTCATCATCGTCATCATCGTCATCATCATCATCGTCATTGTCGTCATCGTCGTCATCGTCGTCATCGTCGTCATCATTGTCGTAATCATCGTCGTCATCATCGTCATCGTCATCTTGGAAACACGCGTATTATGATTTTCAAAGCAGTTTCACTACAATGAAGTGGTATTTGTGTAGGAATAATAAACAAATGCGCGCAAGGTTCCCGTATGTCACGAGTTGAATGACAATTTAAAACACTATCAACGCTTCAATTAATTTAGGAGAAGCTCCATTACGAAGACATTCATTAGAAAAGCCATGATTAAAAGCACATCCTGAACGAACAATAAGCTCGAATAAAGGTTTGCATCAAATTAGTTCTGTACACAACGCCTTTCACAATTACAATAAACCAATATTTCACATACATGAGTCCTTGAAATGATTTGTTGGTTTAGGAATTTCTTATACACATCTTATGAACTGTAATTTCTTTTTACAACACGAAGTAAATAACTAATACATGCATGTCAAATATTTGTTTTTTTCTACGCGGAAAAATTAACTGCATTACAAACCAAAAAATTAATATTTCCGTAAATGTCTTAATATTATGATAGAAGTATAAGATGCCAACATATTTTTCACTAATTGTTTTTTTTTTTTTTTTAAAGTCCTCTATCATATATATTAAAATAAGATTTCACGGGAATGTTCCTTTAAGAACGATATTTCAACAGTTCAATATCCAATTAAACATACACATTTTGAAAGCTGCTTAAATGTTCGTTCTCCGGAACCCTCTTATGGTTTTGCATCTAAAACATCACTGTACAAGTTCTTCATTGTCTGCAAAATATGTTATTCCTTTCTAAATTACAATAAATATTTTAATTTTCCCAGATCTAAAATTCAATTTGATCACTTCGGTTCGTACCGCCGATCGGGGGACTTATTAAGTCCCCAATCGGGAGACTCAAGCATGCGCACTGAGCTTACAGTGATATATGGAAGCTACCATTTTAATTGCGAAGTTTCAGTCATAGACGCTTACCAGTCGTTTCATTGAAGGTTTGTAATAAAGTTTATTTTGTCCATGTTCAAATTAGCGAAAATAAAACAACTTCGTTACTATTACGCAGTTATTGTTAAGTAAATTCACACAAATCGCCTAGTTATTTCTCATAATTTCAGAAAACCCTGTGAAAGCGCAAATTTCTCGAAAACCGCACGGTGAATTTTAAAAGCGCACGGTGAAGTTGAAAAATAATTCATATGCCATTATTTAAAACGTGAAGAAAAATTTGGATCCTTCGCAGTGGTTGAGATCCTCGCGCTCGAAATGTGTCTGATTCCTATGTTTAAAATTGAATAGACGCATTGTGGGATACTTCTGTAAAGAGTCCCGATCAAAACTGTTCTCCTGATTGGGGGTACGAACCGGACTGCTTATAGTCAATATGTGCTTTCGTAATACTCCCATATCATGAACTTTATAATACAAATAGTTATTGACAATTAATATGGCGTGCAATATAACACATTGTAAGGTTTCATGAATCATAAATTTCCGAGGAAATTAAAAAAGTATAAATACTCTCACGTATATAAATGAAAATGTTCTATCGTCTATTACCAAACGACCTTTCTTTGTGCCCCAATTGAGATGAATCAGTGTCTGTGAACATATTTTCCATAAAATTTACATAAATTTACATGCAATTTACATAAATCTCATCAGATTACTTAATTGAACTTTTGAAAATAGCATGTTTCATTTTTATTTATGATCGATCAAAGTTGAGTCTATTTTTTAATTTATGGGATAGGATGTGCGGACAGTTAAACATCGTTATGGCATTCTTTATATTTTCCCTTAATCTTATTCGATGAAATGATAGGATCGACTACTTCTGCTAGAATTTGATCAAAGAAGACTATCTAAAATTTGTGGCAAAATTTCAATTTTTTCACAACAAAACTCATGAAAAAGCGATCACCATGTAATATATCGAATATTTGCAAACAAATTGCATGTTGATTACTGAAATTTCAAAAGG
>JAIGNY010001587.1:875000-910000 GCA_020152595.1 Chiridota heheva | reverse complement strand
CTACCGCATAATCTTGACGTCACAAACTCACTTCCTACACACACACAAAGTAGTGCATAGAAAGTTGCTTAAAGAATTTTTAGTAATTGAAATTATTTCCTTTACAATTCCTCCATATGGTAAACAACAGTTATATCACTAGCATCACTAGTTTGTTTTGTTACTTTCCTGACACATGCATTGGGTGTAAGTCACAAAATCCCTTAAAAACAGATAATCGTGACGTCACAACCTAACTTCTTACACAAAAAGTGTATAGAACGTTAATTAAACCTTTTTTAGTAATTGAAAATATTTCATTAACAATTTCTCCATATGGTAAACAACAGTTATATCACTAGCTTGTTTTGTTACTTTCCTGACACATCCGATAAGTGTAAGTCACAAAATTCCTTAAAACAGAGAATCGATACCTCGTAACCTGCCTTCCTACACAAAAAGTGTATAGAAAGTTAATTAAACATTTATTTAGTAATTCAAAGTATTACATTAACAATTTCTTCATATGGTAAACAACAGTTATCAGTAGCTTGTTTGCAATGGGTGCAAGTAAGAAAATGCCTAAAAATAGATAATCTTGACGTTAAAACCTAGCTTCCTGCACAAGTAGTGTATAGGAAATGAATTCAACAATGTTTTAGTAATTAAAAGTATCTCATTAACAATTTCTCCATATGGTAAAAAAAGCAAAAGACTTATATCATTAGTTTGTTTTGTTACTTTCCTGACACATCTATCTGTCCATTGGGTGCAAGTCACAAAATTTCTTAAAACAGAGAATCGTGACGTCACACAAGCAGTATATAGAAAGTCACAAACTCCCTTAAAACAGACTTTTATAGAAATGTGAGAATGTGCTGTCACAACTGATGCCATATCGGGTACTCTCTTCAAAAGTCATATCAGAATTCAAATATCTTCTTTCATGACTAAGATATTTCAACATTTTTTTCACTATTTTACTCTTTTTGTTACCCTCCTTTACAAAGATGAACATGCATGACCAATAGACTTACGAGATCACTAACGAGGAACAATTTACATCTGCTATTTGGTATAATATTAAAAATGTGTATTATGTATATACGCAAGCACGAGTAAAATTAAAATGGAATTTTATGTTTTAACTGAATGTTAAAATTTACCGCAAGTTCATTAGAATGTAACGACTTAAGTCGTATATTTTAATACTTGCTACTTTTTAAAGAAGAGCTAAAAGAACAAAAAAGTAAAGTTCATCTCCTTGCTTTTAAAATTTAAACATACTCTATTATATAAATTATTCAGAGAATCATACAACAAAATTGAAAAAATTACCACGATTCCATAATAGAATTCAAAACAAGAGTGCAATGACTTGGAAACTTTAGATCATCTGAACTCTATTTGAATCTCCAAATTTTCTACTACCTGCCAAAGATGATAAATTATTTTGTTTATATCTTAGCATAAAAAATTAATTATATAGTTCAACTTCAGTTCAAATTATTGCTTTAATATATTTACTAAAGGAAGTAAAAAATGGAATAGTAGATTGCAATGCACATACTTCAAAGTGATAGTAAGCGCTCCAATCGTACTTCTCAACTTAAACAGGTCATGTATGTAATAATCTTGAACAAATAATCTATATACCCTCTGTTTGATGGTATATTATCTAAGAAGCACATTGTAAAATTAATGTCCAATTTGATTATTTTGGTCGTCCTAAGTACTGATCACTTTATCAGTGGCTAAATGTTAAATCGTGACGTCTAGAAATTATAACAACGAATTTGTCGCAGTACAGGTGGAAACAATATGTTGCAACGTCGAAAGTGAAAATAAGATATTAGGCTTACTTATTGATAGATTAGTTCAGTGCAAGTCTAATTTATATAAAAGGGGACTTCAACAGAAAGATAATGGTGAAGTAAACATTTAAAAATCTTATTCCGTTAAGGAGATATTTAAGTTTAAAGCTCTGTCTTATCCGTGTAGAATTAACTGGCGTAATAAGTCTACTATGAAAGCGTCTTCATCCTCACATTCTTAACAATTTTTTATGTATTTCAAAGAAAATTTATTTAACTATTTTACTTTTTGAAAACTTTTCCTCAAGCTTTCTTGAAATATTTATGGTTTATTAAGCCCCAAAATCTTAGGACAAAATATAATAGAATACATAAAGATTTATAGGAAGCTGAGGCTATGACATCACAGCTAATCTGATTTCAGTTGTTTCTACTCAAATGATACCAAACTTTAGAGTTAAATATATCCTTAATGGAATAAGATTTTGTAATATTTTCTTTCCTTTGAAGTCCTCTTTTCTTAACCTTTGAACTAATCTTTAATTCATAATGCAAATTTGTATCTTTGACGCCTTAGAAACAAAATAGCAGTATAAATTATTCCGATCTGAATGAATGGGTACGAGATTGAATAACCATTTTAAGCTTTAAAGTAATTTTGTGTATTTCGTAGAAAGACATTCCATTCCCTTCCTATCAGCCAAGCCATACCTTTAATTACACCTTTGATTAACATAGTACAATTATGCTATATTCAGCATTTAGCAAAACAGTTACATAAGGTTTACTAATTCTATGATCGTTTATTTTGAATTGAATGAAAAAGACCAAAAAAATATTTTCAATGATTATGTTGTTCAAAAAAGTTGCAAAAATGAATTCATTTTGAGAACATTATAATAAGTAATACTGCTATGAAAAAAGAATGGTATTTAGTTTCATTGTACATCGAATATTAGTTTGAACAAAACTGGAACCTCGCGGGCCCTGCACAACACGGATTCTATCAAACATAATCAGGTCATAAGACATATATGAGGCGTGGAAATTAACTAATGTAGCCCTTGTAAGCGTTATAACTTTATTATGACATTCAGTTAGTGGCGTCGCCAGGATTTTTCGTTTGGTGGCACAGGAGTTACGAGGAAGAAAATGCGGGCACTAGAAATGTGCTGCGTTGCACGCAAAACGTGCGCCAAGTGACGTGTGGTCAAGGGCCCCTGGTGGGAACCAGGGCGAAGCCCTGGTAGGGGTACAGAAGGAAAAGCCCCTGGAAACTGCATATTTCTTATTTTTGATGCCCGAAATGGTATTAAATTAAACACAGATGTTCAAAAATTAAATTTATGAAAAGATGATTATTTTATATTATTACATTAAGGTCACTCAGGTGAGTACTTGGGTTACCATTTCTGAACAGGCAGAAACAATTTAACTGAAAATTGAGAAAATTCGGACAAAAACCGGGTTCCAGGGGAAGAGCCCAAAAGCTCTGTGGATTTCTTGTTTTTGATGCACAATAACGGCTTTAAACCAAACACAGAAGTTCAATAATTAAAGCGATAAATATATGAAAATTTATAAAGGTATTTGAAAACATTTGAAAAGCTGAAGATACAAAAATTCAATTGATGAAAAGTAAACAAAATTAAATCATAATGTTAAAATCAACACAGATAAACATTCACAGCAATTATTGTTGCCTGTTATATATCAAAGTGAGTGGGCTACACAAGATATTTACTCGGAAATATAAGAAAGTTTGGCAAAATAGTATTAAATATTATAATATTAGTATAAAAAAGCTCTGAAATGTTCATAAAAACATCTTTTGCTGGTAGCTTTCTTGTCACAATTGAATGAATGAAAATCTGTCTTAATAATTCGCAATAAAAACAGAATCTTATTAGTCAACCCTTTTTTCATCTTAGAAATGTTGGGCCCGTATAAGCATCAGTAAATCAAGTTTAATCAAAAAATATTTTTGCCGCCGAAGACCCGGGTCAAAGACCATGAAAGCTCTGAAGATTCCGCGTTTTTGATGACCCAAATCATGGTTCAAATTTATAGAATTTTTTTCGATGATACTGTTTCAAATTATCATGGTGAGGAAAAGGAAGCAATCTGATTGTAACATTAAAATCACCTCACAGCTCCAGTTAGAATGCATTACCATAACGCTGAAAAACGACGGATAGCCTATATTGCTTTAAAGTTGTGGAACGGTCACAAAAGCGCGAAAGGCAACAAAGTTTTCTTTTATTAATGCAAAAAATAGATTCTGAATTTGAGGATGGTAGGAAAAAGAACGGAAACTGTTTGAAATCGAGGTCATCTGTGATTTTTTTAATGCCAGTTTTCATTTGGGGGCACCAAAATGTTGCACCCCCATGCACCACTAAGCGACGCCACTGCATTCAGTACAGTGCTAAAATACAGAGGCGGCGACAAATGCCTGAATCTAGGGGGCATAGGCTTTGAGAGGAACTTCACAACTGTCATATTTTGAAAGAATGTAGTACAACAGTATAGCTTAAAGCAGGGAGTTAAAGCTACGTTCACACTTGACGGCAACAGCAACGGTAACGGCAATCCGGCAACGGCAAAGCGGCAATGAGTGTTCATATTCGTGCGGCAAAAAGAAATACCGCACAGACGGCAAAATGAACAATGGGATTATCGCATAAGTAAAGTGTTATGAAAGTTATGGAGGGGATCTATCACTATCATCTGATACTAGACGAATGAGCCCATTTTCTATTATTCATGCGAAATTTTCAGTAGAAAAATGGACACATTTAGATATATTTGCTTTTAAGATTTTCAGCGGCCTTTTTACTGTGTTTTTTACCCGAATTTCTTTAATAAAAACCTCTTTGCAATTGCTTATGATTGCGGTCATACTGTCATATTGCACTACGACGGTATTGTTGCCTCCCCCTCCCCCTTCCAGCTTGCCTAATTGCCACGCCCCTAACTTTATAATTTGTCGGGAAGGAAACTAGCTCAATCATACATGTACGAATGTTTCATATAACTTCAGTTGCTGCAAGGGCCGCGTATACCGATTGGTCATATTCTCGGTTCTTCCATCTCTGACTTTCTAGCTATGGTTTCGCCATAGATGTATTTATAATTATTCTTTTTTCGGGGGAGGAGCACCTTTGTTGAGATAAGATAAGTAGCGTTGTTTAAACAAATGGCAACATGCATATTTACAGTGGCGCGTGCTACAAGGTGTGGTGTCTGGAGGCCCGTTTCAGGGCCCTTGGCAGAGTATCCGGAAGCTCTAAAGATTCAGCGTTTTTGATGCCCCAAAATAACTTCAAATGAAAAAGTACATTTTGAATGAAGATTTCAAACGGTCACGGTAAAAAAAAGTCAAAACAGTTGCAATCACAATAAAATCTGTATTCGCTTGGGTGTCAATTTTAAAGCAGGAATGGGTCAAACATTTAGGGACTGTAAAAAGGGTCAGAAAATGTTTGAAATTGAAATCATCTATGACATTTGTAATGACTTTTTTTATGGGAGGGGTGAGCACATTTGCGCCCCTATGTAATCTTATAGCGTTTTTACTCCTTTTCACATAAAGCCTTATCTTCCCATAGACTAGGCCTATATCCAGTATTCACATGCGAAGCCTCGCGCGTGGAACAGACAACCATGCACAGCAATGGTTTCGAAATGATGAAGATGGAAATAATTTGTTGATTCGTATGACCATTATTTACCACAAAAAGATAAACTAAATTGCTATAAAGAGGTGGATGAATTATATCATCAAAACAAAAGAACTATGCCAATCTTTTTAATTTCAACCCTTTAATATAAACTCTACAAACTGCTGTCTCTGAGTGGTGGCTAATTTAGAGCTGAAGGATCAAGGCGAAGAAGATAGATAATACTGATGGAAATTAGAGGGGCATCGTTAATTACTCTTACAACATTTTGACCATGCCCAGACAGCTCGTGTGTTTTTGTTTTTTAGACTTTGTTCACTCTTTTTGGGGGCGGTAACGGATCTAGAGCCGGGATTAAGGTTCAATTGCCTCTGACATGTCTGAATCCACTTCCGTATGATTCACGTCTGGGTTCATCCTACGGCGACAGTTTGGACATAGAATAGAAAAACAAAATCTCTCTACCCCGCCCCTTCCTTTCAAGACCTAGTTTGAACATAGAATAGAAAATCAAAATCTCTCGCCCACCCCTTCCATTTAAGACCTGGTTTGAACACAAAATAGAAAAACAAAATCTCCCTCCCCCGTCCCTTCCATTTAAGACCTAGCTACGTCTCTCATTAATGTAAAAAAGTTCAGTATTCTATTAAATAAAATAAAAACTATCAACAACTTAAAATCCGTCAGAAATTTGCCGTTCAGCAGCATTATCATATCTTCCAGTTGAATTTGTTAATCATTGCAGAGATGTACGAACACATCCTGTGTTGTGTTCGTACATCCTTGATCATAGACGGACACAACTCTATAGTCTCTTTTGTCTTCATATTTTATCATTTCAATAAAAAGAATACGTCTACCTTCGTGAAAATATAGTTCCAACATAAACAGATAAATGAAGTATCTTTGCAACTCTTCCACCAGACTGACCTACTGTAGTTAGTCCAAAATGTAATAAAGTTATTATCTATTTGTAGGCTTGTAACAATACAAATTGATAACAGTTTTTGGTATATTTTTGTTAGATCCTAGGCCAGGGTCACCAGGCATATTCAGTAGATTGAGTTTGTATGCGATAGGAAGTTTTGTTTACTGGGTTGATGGATATATGATTTGACTTGTTGGTTCTTTACAGCTCTCATGAGACGATGGTGAATCAAACTGCCATGAAACTCGTGAAACAGATCTTCGTTTTTCTTCTATTGCATTTGTTCAAGAATCTTTCCCTTCAAGCCCCTCCCTCTTCTCATTCTCCTCTTCCTGTTGTTTTTCGTTTGGTGTGAAATTGTCCCTAGCTGATGCTGATGAGTTCGAGTTTATTGAACTGAAAGATGAATAATAATACCAAATATATATTTTGTATCATATTTTGAACGAATTTCAAACACATTGTTTGTTACCTAAGAACCAAAACGTTTCTTCCTTTTTAAAACGATTTTGCCAAGAACACAAACAGAATTTTCAACAATCAGACAATGGGAATGACAACGTTGGCCATTTCCTGATCAAGCAAATAAGGAAAAAAAGGTGTAACAGAAAAAGAGCAGTCAACCTCTTCATGGTTGGTACCTGTTGTAGGAAGCCACAGGAAAAGTACTATCAATCACTTCTTTTGATTACCAAAATCCGCCCTGAAAAGGACATCCGCCCTTAACACCACCGCAAATTAAAGATGATGCCAGGGTGACAACATTCTTAAGAAACCTAAATTAAACTTCCTGAGCAAATATACAAAAATAATAATTCACCTTACTCTGCCATACAGGCATATACAAAATGAACCTGTTTCCTAACCTTCATTTGGACAACGGCTTAGAAAATCAGCTGCAACATTATCTTTCCCTTCACAGCTCTTACAGTAAACCTATATGGCTGTAAGGCTTAAAGACCAGCGCATAACTTTACTATTTTTCAACTTTGTCTTAGATATAAACACGAGCGGATAATGATCCAATTCAATAACAAATTCACGGCCGTACAGATACACATGAAACTTCTCAATTGCCCAAATCAAAGTGAGACATTCTTTCTTAACAACAGCATACGCCTTATCCCTAGGTAAGAGCTTCCTACTTGCGTAATTAATGGGGAACTTCTCTCCGTCCTGCATCAACACCGCCCCGAATGCCCGATACCAATTTCAGATGCATCTGTGGCCAGAATATAGGGCATAACTTGATTCGGAAACTGGAGGATGGGTGCCGAAGCAAGTCTTGCCTTCAACGTATTTAGTCTCAGAGGACTTGATTCGGGGAACCCTTCTTAGTGAGATCTGACAGTGGGGCAGCAATTTCAGAGAAGTACGGGACAACAAATATATTTCAATAGCTTATAAAATTAATTGAGTTTTATCAAAATGTTTACCACAATGCACATATTTTTGACAAGGTTTAAACAGGGTTTAGTTTGAATAGGTTAATGTTGAAGGGGACGTTCCTGAGGGGAGACGTCTGCACTTGAAAGATGCACATGTCAATAGTTGTATGACTCACGGTCCTCCCCCTCCCCATGTTTGTCATTTATGAGACGGAGGGTGCGTAAGAAAAGGCCACCAGGCTAATATCAGATGAAGCCAATGGAATGACGTTTATGGCGAAGATGCACGTTATCTGGGGTATAAAATTGAGGTAAAATCTATCTTATTCAGGGTGTGTGAGATTTCGGAAGGAAGAAGGAATCAATACCCCCGTCCCCTCGCAGTACCGACGCAACTTAAAGCACTGCCTACTTTCTGAAAAATATATCTAGGCTAATGTCCAAAATGATTCTATGTTATCATTATTGCCATGTAGACCTAGTTGGCCCACTGCTTAAGCCCTAAATTGACTACTTATGATTTCATTCAGAAGCCCCAGGAAGGGGGAGGAGGGGTCCGACTTCCGTACGTTGAAGAACTTAATTTCATGAAGATGATCAAGGATGATACATTCATTTCAGTTCAATCTTTCTTTTCAAACCATTGTGAAATGAGTTCTGTTGATCTGAGAACTCCGCAACTGACAGACTGACCCTTTCGTTCACCGTGTGATAAATTAGGGGCCTAAAGTTAGGCCTAGTAATGTTAAGCCTAGGCTATGCTTAATTTTCTAAAACGCACAATGTCCAATCGTCGATAATGCTCGAAAACAAGCATCAATACAAAACATCTGACAGTATATGCTATAACCAATTAATAAGCTAAAAATAAATGTCCTGCCACCAAAAATGGACACAAGTATGCAAAATTCGATTGCATTTGCCATTACTAAGTTGTAACTTAAGTAACAACAAGCAGACAAGTGCATGACTAGGCCTAAAAAGTAATATCTGGTCCTAAACTAATGCAAAGTATATGCTACACCATAAGCCTAGGCTTGTGTCCCGAGGAGAGATCATGGAGGAGAGAAGTCTTTTGCTTGTCATGGTTATCGGGATGTGCTGTGTAATATAATGTAGTTTTCACCTGGAACCAGAATCAACACTTTTTCAATACAGACAGTCCTAAAATCTGATTTTCTTCGCAGCTTCGTGTGGTCCAGCTGTGGTCGATTGAGCAGGATAAGCAATGCAAAATATTAGTTTTGCCGGACGTGACCGTGCGGTAACGGCAATGAATCTGCTACATGGAGCGATTCTGGTTTTGTCGGATGCGATCAAAGCTTTGCCGGATTGTTGCATTACCGCACGAGTGTGAATATACCTATACATTTTACATGATACCGATTTAATTGCCATTACCGGATTGCTGTTGCTGTCAAGTGTGGACGTAGCTTAATAGGGTCAACCCCTCCCCTCCCCCTTCCGTACCGCTGGCTAGATTTCAAAACTTTTATCGCTCCGAAAATAACTGGGGATCCACTTTCCATTTTTTCAAACATTCAAGATATTTTGGCCCAAAATTTGGTAAAACGCAATCCGCAAATCGTGATTATTCAATCAAATATTTCCTAGCAAATACTTTTTACATGATCGGCATTACATCGGGCCACCGGCGGGTCTATATCGGGCCATCGCCGTATACCGCTGGCGGACCGCTGGACAAAACCTAACCTTGCCGCCAGCGGGCCACCGTCGTTGCCGATGAACCGCCGGCGGCTTGCGTACTGGGATAGAACAAATTTATAGCAAAATCTCCAAAAAATTGGAAATTTGATAGATCATAAGTCTTGAAATGTGGAAGAATTTAGAATTATAGATCATGATTAGCCAATGGTATTGGTCATAAATCGGAATATATTTAATATCCAAAGTAATGTGACAAGCGAATCATGGGTCCTTAGATTATTCAAGAGACCATCATTTCTTGCTGAGAATGAATGTAACTCGGTACATATCAGTTTGAATTAAACCAGATGGCCCGAATTCACACTCAGTCTTCAGCGAGCCAAGGGCACAACCCAAATTAGAGGTAAATTTGTGGTATTTTGCTGGATGTTTGTGTTAATTTCCTTAAACTGCCAATAAAAAGATCTATACTTACCGAATACGGGGACTTTAATCTATTCTAATATTTAAACAACACTTATTTTGTATCTCTGTAAAAGAGCACCTTTGAATCTTTACAAAGAAGATGGGAGAGGGCACGTCAGTTTGTGTCATGGCAATGGCCCTGCATGGCCCATTGCAAAGGTGCACTATTTATGAAAGTTGGGGTGCTCGCACACTTTACAAAGGCCCTATTTCAAAGAGTTTTAGTTACAAATTATAAACGGAAAAACTAGGTTGGCAGAGTTAGAGGCCTTATAAGTAAGAAAAGTCAAATATGTAGGGCTCTTCGGCATTAACTTTGTCTTTAGGGGATTGAGAAAAGTGTATGTGCGCAAAGCGCGTGAAATTTCACGATTTTAGTCTTTTTGGGACGATCTTTATGTTACTTTCACATATATATAGTCTTTGAAAAAAAAAGTTTTGATTGTTTAAAAGTGCAGGTTCCATCTCTAAAAAGAGCACTTGTCCTCTTTAAAAGGGCACTTTTCCATCTGAAAAGGGGCAACATTCCTTCGGGAAAAGGGCACTTTTTCTCTCTAAAAAGGAAACGTTTTAAATTTTTGAGAAAAGTAAGGGGCACATGCCCGCTGTTTCCTCCGTTCTGCCGCATATCTGCCGCGTACGACCTTACTGCCGTATCCTGGTATATGAATGTGAAGATATTGTGTAGTTATTTTTATGTATTAGATAAATACTACAAACCACGGATAAAAGCTATGATAGTGTTTACGTGGAGATAAGTGTATAACTTCTACTGTTCTAAGACGAAGATAACCTGCAAAATAAATCATGTATGAAAACTTGTAAATATAGTTCGATTATCTAAATCACATCAAACCAAATTGAACTATGGAAATATTTGATCGACACGCTGTCTCAGAGGTTTAATGAATCCTTTAACGTAAGCAGTACCTTCAGGAAGAACAGAGCGCTGTTTCAATATAATGACTATCTGGTCTCTTTCCAAAGTATGTTGGGCCAACGTTCAGACGTTGGCCAAAGATTGGCATATAAGCTAGCAATTTTCAAATTTACGTTGAATTCCTGAACCAACTGGAACTCAACCTTGTCAATCTTGCCAACTTGGACCACCGTAATTGTGCTTCCAGGATATGTGCAAGGGAGTAAAGGATTTATAATGATTGTTTGAAAATTAAAAAAAATCATGTTAGTATCACTGATACAACCAAAAGTTGTGTATATGTGGGTAAGCTGTCTTTCAAAGATCCACATAAAATGCTTACTCTACTGTACTCTGCTGTATTCGATATTTTTGCTGGTGATCGTTGTGATTTACAAAAAAATTCACCCAATAAGATGGATTGGTGACCAATGTGTCACACTTACTTTCGACAGACATGACAAAGACAAAGAAACATTAACAATCACTTATTATGACGACCATTTAGGGCAGTGAATTTACTATTTTGGAAAAAAGGGGTGGTGGTGTTAATTTTGTTTGCCTTTGTTTTTTGTTTACTTTTCTTGGCTTTAGAGGATTTTATTGCTAAAGGGCCAAAGGTACATTTTTTCACCCACAAAAGTATCGAGGCACCCGTATCGCAGGAGCTATCGAATTAAAGGGACATGAGGGTGTGGCTGGTTTTCTTGAGTATCATAGTAGTGAATACCTTTTTATGCAACACATGTATCAAACATTAAATCTGTGTTATTACAATATTTCTTTGACTTTGCAAAAAACACTCTCACTTTTCAACCGAGAGCTTCAAATTTCAAAGAAGTATACAAGCGAGAAAAAGCTGCACGGACTTTCTCAATCCATTGTGCATGAAAATAGTCACTTCTCCTGAAACAGAAAGTACTGAGTGGAATCAGTGTGGCTTAAGCAGCGTCAATAAAGGCAGTATGCATGGAATTGTATGCACGAAAATTTCAAAAATATTACGAAATCCAAAAACAATGTGCTAAATTTGAAGAAAATGGATCCCAAAGATTGTTGCCACAAAAATAGGGAAACTTTAAAACCATAATTTAAAATCATCTAAACCTTAAGGATCATTACTTATAAGAAAAAAAATCAACAAATTTTAGGTCAAAATTTTAGAGTAAAATGGTACATCAGAAAATGTGATGTACTTGTTCCTCTTTCAAAATTTCAGCCACGGAAATATTTGGCTTTGTTACATTTTGAGATTTTGCACATTGCGGAAGAAAGAAAAATAAAGCAAATGGAATAATTATGAAAATCATAGTGTCATAAACCACCAAATTTTTTTTTAACTGGCACACACATAAAACCCCTCCCACCGACTGGTTGGCTTAATTGGTAGAGCGTCAGACTTGCAGCTACAAGGCCCGGGGTCGGCTCATACCAAGGATTATTATTGTTTTAATGAAACCTGCTGTTTCTTCGTCTGGCGCTCGGCATTAAGAGGTGCCGGGTAATAATTTGGTTGGTGATACGTCGCGCCTTTAGTGGTTGCATAGGAACAAAGCTCTGCTGGGCATAGTCCTGGAGACTTGAGAACGTTCCTGCTTTATTTAGGCAGTTGGTTCTTTGTAAAATGCTTTGATGGGGATGTTTTGTAAGCGCTATATAAGCACGACGCATTATTGTTATTTATTTTTTGGTTGCAGCTGAGGATACTGTAAAATGTTAACATTTTAATTCAACTTTCATGATGACTTCACTATCATACATGACCGCACTACTTGCATGACCATACTACTTGCTACATGACCGCACTACTTGTATGACCATACTACTTGCCATATGACCGCACTACTTGTATGACCATACTACTTGCCATATGACCGCACTACTTGCTATGTGATATTGTACCACTTTCTACAGTAACGCTACTTGCTACAATAATGTAAACTGAGATACCTAGCCTTTAAGATAATCAAACTCCAGAGTCAATACAATGCAACGCAGCTTGCTAAAATAATCTCAATCTTTTTAATCAATTAGAGATTTCAAAGCAATTTTGATTTACTGTGAAAAATCGTTACGTTGAATTACAAATTACAAAGACGCCATCTGAGACTTCTTGATATTCATTAATGATTAAAACTATTGAACAGTTTTTTATATTCTGAATGGTGTCAGATTATAGACGTGCATGCAATTTATTGACAGTGACCTGAGAGTAGAATAGGATGATATAAAACATTGTTCGTCTTGATTTACATTAATATTCAATGTATAATCAAAAGTACCTTACAGACGTTTTTTATTTATCTTCTTGACAAGTGATTTGAAATGAACAAAATGCCAGCTATATGAGTGAAGTGGAGAAAGGATTTGATAGGGGACGAGTGGTTGTCAATGAATTGCTGATTGGATGGCCGGATTTAATCAGTGAAGGGTGGGGGGATAAACGGTAAGCGAAAGATGTAGATGAATGCTTAAATGGGTGGGTGGATGGATGGATGCTGAATAGATGGATGATTACTAAAAGGTTAACATATTTTATTCTTAATGCTAGAAATTCATATATGAACCCCTTAGTTAAGGGGTAGTTAAAAAGCGGAAGAAAGCATATGACTCTTCCGGGCCTGGATAGAACGCCAGTCCATCGCAGGTCAACTCCTCAGCAGTACTGGTACTCACGTATTTTACAGCTCATTGAACTGAAGCAAGCAGAGTGATGTGTCTTGCTGAAGGATGCAATGCAGGGCTCACGGCGGAAATCGCACCTGTCACATACGAGCATGATTACTTAACCACTAAGCCTCTTTACAACTACAGCTAAATGGTAGATGCATGTTTATATGGATGAATAGATGAATCCCCCCAAAAAGGTTATTACAGTTTATCTCTAAGGAATTTAAGTATGAACCCCTAAGCTAAAGGGTACATGTATGATTGAACGGATGGATGGATGAAAATTAACAAAGCTTAGTATATTGAATAGTTAAATCCTTGAAAGATGAGTACTTATTTATAAACGGTGTGTCTCGCAATACTAAATGAAATCTAGTTATAAGCGGAATTTGAGGGTGGACATAGGGGACACTTACCCTCCCCCCTGCCCCCACACACACACAAACGTTTTTCCCGAAAGGGTATCTTTTGTATAGTGATTTTTTTGCATCTTAGCGGTATGGAGTTAATTCCTCCCCTCCCCTCCCCCTCCGCTTTTGACTTCCCTCCTAATTTTGATTTTTCCTCCCACATACTTTCAGTAGGCAAATCCCGCCCATGAATTGAGTAATCATTTGATGATTTTTCAACAAAGGAAAAGTAGCAATAACACCCTATGCCTCCTGTTTCTCGTGTAACATGTAACAGAACTGTTAAAGGTATGGATTATATGTATTTCTTTTAGATCTTAATCGATGTGATGCTAAGATGATAGATGATTATTTTCAAGGCATAAACTCTTTAAAGGTGTCAAGTACAAAATCAAATATCTCGCGTTAGAGAGCTGTAGGATTCAAGCGTAGGCTATTTGCATATTCTTACTTGTTCACATTATTACGTGACAGCTTGAAAAGAAATGTATAAAACTTTGAAATCATCGACACGCCAAACGTGCACTTACGGACGTGGGATACATAAAGGTTAAACGCTACTTCTATCGTTGTAAAAATTACACCGTCCTGCTTTCATTTGATCATAGTCGTTCATTATATACAATCTCCTTTGTTATGTAGGAGCTTCTGTAACAATGTTCTTGGTAGCAAATATATATCACACGGGCATTACCGCCATGGTAGTAAATATATTCATCATAAGTAAATTGAAAACATCCTCTGCCATCAAACACAATATCAATTTAAGAAAATGATTGACTAGAAGGTTTTAGCTTTCCGTGTTTTGTGAACCCCTTTGGTAAACCCCTTAATTTAATTGATTCCATACCATCTGATTGTCTGTTTGTTGTTTTGTACATCAATTAATTTATCAATTACATCCATCACGCCAGCCAGCTTTCTATCTATCTAAACATTACTCTGGCATTCATCCAAATATTTATACTCCATGCCAGCAATTTGTATCTTTGTAGTGATTTTTTTGTCAACATCCGTCCATTGTAAATTAATACGTACACATTCTGCTTTGCATCTATAAATTCTATATCTAAAATTTCTCATCTTTGCATGGACAAATTATTTCTACTTAAATCTATTTTCCAAAAAATAATTTGAAGAAATCTTGAATAATTGATTGCCCTTTAGTATTTTGTTACCAAGGTGTTTTTCTCCTACTCCTACATCCTCTAACAGTGTGAACAGCGCACCAATTTGATAGCACTTCGTAAAATGTGGCAACGAAAGTAATTAATATAATACTGAATATGATACTCAGAGCTTATACACGTGGAAAGAAGAAAAATCTGTTTCAAGATCATCTTCCTATTAAAGGTTGGCAACCATATCCTCACATTCTTAACAATATTTAATGTATTTCAAAGAAAATTGAATTGACTTTTAAGTATTTGAAATATTTTTCTCCGAGCTTTCTCCAGGTGATAAATCATAATTACCCTTACAAGATTTTGTTTTACTACTTTCCTGACATATCCAATGGTTTTTAAGCCACCAAATCGCAGGACAAAACATGATAGAATACCTAAACACTTGCTGTGATGTCACAACTGGTCTGATTTCAGTCGTTTCTACACAAAAGATGCCAAACTTTAAACTGAAGATTTTTGAATGCTTTCTTCCCCATTTTGTTTCTTTTGAAGTCCTCGTTAATATCGATAAACCAGCTGGACCCCTGAACTCATCCTTTAATTCAATATGTTTATGCGTGTGGGTAAGTGTGTGTAGCCTATTCATATGAATACATACCCGTCAACCAAGGACACACCAGCAAACTCGAACTGTTCTCGTTTGTGGCAGCTACCTAAAAAACCTGAAGTTAGTCCACGATCGGTTAGTCTCCGGTTGTATCATGTGTATTCACTATGTATGTACGATGTATTGTATTTACGATGTAGTTTTGTGCATAACTGGCTCCCTCATACAATAATAATACGTCAGCGGTCATCCGATTGGATTCCGACACATAAGATATGTACCTGATACTGTAGGCATGCGTCCACGGCTTGTCAGTTAGATTCCAGAGTCCACGGTTGAAAGCCACGAATTTATTGTCCTCGGTTGTAAGGTGGAAAATGATACTAAACAAATATTTATTTACACACAAAATATCGAGACTTCTTTTGATTATCGAACATGCTACGCTCTTCAATAATATTTCCGAATTAGCTATATTTAAAGGCGTCAACGGTTTTATAGTGTGATTATGAATTAACACGTCTGGAAAAAAATGTCCTGGAGAACTAAAAAGAGGTTATTCACCCATTAAATGTAAGAAACATTCGAGATTCCTTCACAGCGTTTTAAATTCAAAATGCAACTAGCTTCCATAAAGGCTGAAGTCTTTGATTACAGTAAATTGTCATTTATTACGCAGTCAGTTGGTCATTTTATATATGGTTACTAGTCGACATTCCTAAGATGTTTAATTAAAGGAACATAATTTTCACTAAAGAGTATGTATAGTGAAAATAAGTTGTTTTGCAATGCAAAATCATTTTTCTGAGCTCAAAATCATGAATACCGACATTTGACGGCATTGTAAATCTTACAGATAATTGTTTCATATACAACAATGATTATACTTACATTACTTTATTTTCGCCTGTAGGGATTTATCAAAACTAATTTAAACTCCCAAATTATGTAATAAAACAGCTTTGATTGTATTAACAGATTCCATATGGTTCACCTGTTTTATGAAATTTCAGACAGGAATCGTGTTTAATGTGATTATAATGCGCCATGATTTTCCATTTGGTAAGCAGGAAGAATTCATCAAACAACACTTGCGGTTATCGTGAAGAAATTATTTGATAATAACAAGTATTTTTTCCCAAAAGACCTAAATCAGTTTCAAATTGTAAAAAAACAAAATATATTGAAAAATATTGAACTGTAATGCTGCAAAACATTTTCTTTTAATCCCGAGTGTTACAAAAGAAAGTAAGACTGCGATTGAAAATTAAATAGTAAATTATTTTCATTCATGATTGGTATTGCCGAAGGAAAATAGCATAATTCGGGTTTTCTTTTAACGTAGTTTTCTTTACTATGGAACTGAATAGTGGAGGTCACGTAAAATAAGTTTACCTTCAAAACAACTTCTTGTGTTTCAGTACTTTTACTCGAAGATTTAAGGGCACTTATGCAACTAAATATGACTTGCAAAATATTCTTCTTTTCTGATTTCAAGTACCTCTACAATACAGTTTAACATCTATTAGTCATATTGTCATGAATTCTCCTTTTGTTAAGATGTTTAGTACAGAACCATTTTTTTCTTCAATAAATTTATTTAAAGAAACTCTTTGTTTCTTCTAGTCTCCAAAGACAAATGCAAAACAATGTTAAAAGTAACAAGAAGTTTAATATCTTAAAGGATTAGCTCAGTGGTCATACATGTCCATTTTATATAAAAGAGGACTTCAAAAGAAACAAAATGATAAAGAAAGCATTCGTAAATCCTCTTCCGTTAAGGAAATATTTAAGTTTAAATCTCTGTCATATCTGTGTAGAAATGACTGATGTAGTAAGTCTACAATGTAAAGTTGGCATCTTTATCCTCAATTCCTAATAATTGTTAATGTATCTTAAAGAAAGTTTATTCAATATTTCCAATATTTGGAATATTTTTCCTATAATTTTCGTCAGGTGGTATATTAAAAATACCCTTCCTAGATTCAGTTTGACTATTGTTAACATTTCTCATGGTTTTTAAGTCACAAAATTGCAGGACAAAATATTATAGATTACATAAAGACATTGAGGAATCTGAGGCAATGGCATCACAACTAGTCTGAATGCACCTGTTTCTACAAATGCTCTCTATCATATATGAACAAATGAAAATCCATGGGAATATTCCTTTAACAACCTTTAGTTGAATTTATAAGAGAAGTGTCTATATAAATAACAAAAAGCAATAATCAAACAAATCAATACTCTCTGCTTTTTTCACTCGTTAATATTCATGGGAACTCTTGATGGCAAATACAATATTTTTTGATATGCTAACCACTGTATTAACTTTATATTTTGATATAAATTTCTCTTAATTAATAAGCTGTCCTAATTATGTTTTTGTTTTTTAGGCCTTTGTTGGAAAAAACTACAATCAAAGGAAATTTGGTATTGTTTAAATTGTCATAATGCGTAATTTATCATAATATAATGACTCCAGACACTCACTTCAGGGGTTTTGAGTTATTTGCACAGATAATACAATTGTCCATAACTTCACTTCTAGAGCACTTAGGGGTTTGATGTTAGTGGCAAATTCCATGTTTTCAATGTCTAGAAATCAAACTATGCTATTCCCATGATGCATAAATGATGGCCATATTGAATTTCAAAATGGCCGCCGAATAAACTTTAAAACCAATTCTGATTGTTTAGAAAATGTATAAACCTTTATCTATTTAACTTAAAGAGGGCATGACATGGTCATCGATTTTGGCTAAAAACTTAAAATAATAACTTCTAGTAATATAAAATCACATAATTATAACACCAATTCCCGAAAAAATCGTAAAAATTGGTGCAAATATCGAGAGAAATATGCAGCAAAATCACACGCTACGTAGCTAACGATGAAAATGCTTGTCACATGACAAATAAGCCTGTGACGTAAGTTCGGGCGTAAGGCAGAGCTGGCTAGCCACTGGAGACACATAAACACTGTACTTTCTTGCGATAATGGCGACGGACAAAAGGCGTTCTTACTCTTCTTCGTCTGATAGCGAACTATATCTTGTATTATAATGTTCTTCCTCAAGTTTTGATGAAGGAGAATCAAATGATTCTGATGAAAATGAAGAGGTAGAAGGTGAAATTATCGGCCTTGCCCCGTACCAATTTGAGCCGGAGGGCGATGCACAGGAGGCTGAAGAATTCGACCATGTTCGCATCGAGAGACTCCAAGAAATTGTTAATAACCTACATGGTGAGATACTTTTTTGATTATGCGTGTTTTGAGATGGGTGAAATTTCTCAATTCTTTTGGCAAAGATTAATCCCCCTCCGCAATGAAAATTGAAACCCTGGGTTAGGTCAAGAGACAGTGAAGCCTCATATAGTAGTTTTGCGAGAATTACTTGGCGAGAAAAAGTTTTTGTTTGGTAGGCGTAAGCTAGGCCTAATAGTAATACGTAGTAGGCCCTAGTAGTGGTGGCACTAAGTACTAAAAGTCCAAGATTCCTCTGAAAGTGAGTTAGGCATCCATTTTTGACATTTTGCACATTATCAAAGCTAGAGGAATCTCGAGCTAGTACTAGTAGGCCTAGTACTTGGCCTGGTTATTATACACATCCCTCAGTACTGTTGTCATTGGGATTGCCGTACGAGGGTTGTTATGTACTATTAGGTGCAATTCTTATGTTTAAAAAAATTCACACGTAGAAAATTGATGATTGAAAAATAACTAAGATAATTAACGTACTAGTAGTACCGTCGGACTAATCCAGCCGTGTTATTATGGCTGCCGTTGGTGATGGCTGGCCGTCCAAGGGTACTACAAAATCCTATACCCTCCTCAGCTCCTGTGCTGTTTTCAGCAAGGTGTAAAAGTATAGGAAAATCTCAGTTTTAAGATCTTTATGAAAATGAAACCATTTTACCTTTTTCTCGCCTACAATGACTAGAATCGATGTTTGAAGCCCATCCATGTCTTCAACTGTTCTTAAAGTGATTTTAGTTACTTTTATTCAAGTATTTTACACTACTTTTCATTCCGTAAAAATTGTCTGACGAGCTCTCCAAAGTATGGTCAAAATTCAAAACTACCATTGGGGCTATAACATTTTAGCGGGGGTGATATGTTTAAGATTATTTGAGAATAAAATTAAGATAATACATATAATGTAGTACAATTAAATAAGCTTAACATTTCTTGATGTTTTATTTATCTGTTTTTGCAGTTTTTTTGATTTATTTTTATACTAATACGATTTAATTAAAAATGATGTATAGTGACGGTTTAAGATCTTCCCCATTTTTTAAAATTTACTTTAAGTGGGTATTACTTACAAAGCATCCTAAAATTTTTCATCCAAGCATTGTTTTATATAACCCTTTCTTGATTAAGGTCATGGCTTTTTATTGTGTAATTTCTTGGAAGGTACAGCTCCTTAAAAGGTCAAATTTTCTTTTCTCTTTCAATGTTTGTTTGAGAGGGCAGATCCTGAAGGCCAGCATTCATTAAAAAAAAGGCATGTTGTACTTTACCATACCATACTAAGGAATATATCATTTATTTCAGAGACATGAAAAATTATCATTTTATACAGTACCTAAAAACCACATATATACGTCAATTTCCTTTGCATTGTAGGCAATGATACCATGGGAATGAACATGAAGGTTGATACTGATGGGAAGAAAAATGGGATTCATTTAAGAAGTTATTTCATTGTTCTTTTGTTAATGCTTATTTTCTTTTTGTATCTCCTCAGATGATACTGCATATCGGCAACTGGTAAGATGGTGCAGGGACTATCTTGGCAAAGACAATCGTGTAATTCTACCATCATGTGCAGTGCTAAAAATCAGAACTACATTTTCAGCTGAAGGACATGTTGGGTTTAAATACCCTGACCTTTATTTTGGAGACTGACTCCTGTGCAGTGTGATTTAGTATTTCTTGAAAGTGCATCCTTAAAGATACTTGTTTTATTTAAAGATGTAAAAAGTTTTTTTTTTTTTATGCTTGCCTGGCAAACTTTGCCCCCCATAAGTATTTTGTATTTACTTTGAAGTTTCAGGTGCTAGTGTTGTAACATTAGAACAGTGATATTGTTCAGATAATTACACTACAATGAATCCAAAAAGCACCAAATTAGTTTGATTTTTAATGATATTTGTTGAAAAGCTCTTGCTTGTTTTATTATGTGATGCTATTACTGTTAAGCCTCTGCCACATCAATCAGTGTATACCCCAAATTACCATGCTAACTGGTTTAACCTTTCGATATACAAGCAAACCTTATTGAAATGAAATAAATGAACCAATAATCTCCTCTCCAAATGTTCACCACATTGTATTTTTTTGATATACTTTCTGCAGGGCTTAAAATACATTTTTGTCATTTTAAAAGTTCCTTTTGTTTTATGTTTGTTTTTGCTTTACTATAATTTTGAGTAGAAATGTAGCTTCAATGCAAATTCTTCATCAATGGCAGAGGTCAGTGCAGAAGATACTGGGTTTGAATATTCCAATTTCCAAATGGTACTGTTGTATTGCCATTGTCCTTGAGCAGCTTTTGAGCAGTTCACTCAGCTGTTTATTGGTTCCAGCTTGTAAGGATTCAACCAGCTAAAGATATTGCTGAGGTTAGGTCATGAGATAATGATTAAACCCTGGATTGAGGCAGTGGCGTAGCGAGGCAGTGGCGTAGCGAGGCAGTGGCGTAGCGAGGCAGTGGCGTAGCGAGGCAGTGGCGTAGCGAGGCAGTGGCGTAGCGAGGCAGTGGCGTAGCGAGGCAGTGGCGTAGCGAGGCAGTGGCGTAGCGAGGCAGTGGCGTAGCGAGGCAGTGGCGTAGCGAGGCAGTGGCGTAGCGAGGCAGTGGCGTGGCGAGGCAGTGGCGTGGCAGTGGCGTAGCGTGGCGTAGCGAGGCAGTGGCGTAGCGAGGCAGTGGCGTAGCGAGGCAGTGGCGTAGCGAGGCAGTGGCGTAGCGAGGCAGTGGCGTAGCGAGGCAGTGGCGTAGCGAGGCAGTGGCGTAGCGAGGCAGTGGCGTAGCGAGGCAGTGGCGTAGCGAGGCAGTGGCGTGGCGAGGCAGTGGCGTGGCGAGGCAGTGGCGTGGCGAGGCAGTGGCGTAGCGAGGCAGTGGCGTGGCGAGGCAGTGGCGTGGCGAGGCAGTGGCGTGCGAGGCAGTGGCGTGGCGAGGCAGTGGCGTAGCGAGGCAGTGGCGTAGCGAGGCAGTGGCGTAGCGAGGCAGTGGCGTAGCGAGGCAGTGGCGTAGCGAGGCAGTGGCGTAGCGAGGCAGTGGCGTAGCGAGGCAGTGGCGTAGCGAGGCAGTGGCGTAGCGAGGCAGTGGCGTAGCGAGGCAGTGGCGTAGCGAGGCAGTGGCGTAGCGAGGCAGTGGCGTAGCGAGGCAGTGGCGTAGCGAGGCAGTGGCGTAGCGAGGCAGTGGCGTAGCGAGGCAGTGGCGTAGCGAGGCAGTGGCGTAGCGAGGCAGTGGCGTAGCGAGGCAGTGGCGTAGCGAGGCAGTGGCGTAGCGAGGCAGTGGCGTAGCGAGGCAGTGGCGTAGCGAGGCAGTGGCGTAGCGAGGCAGTGGCGTAGCGAGGCAGTGGCGTAGCGAGGCAGTGGCGTAGCGAGGCAGTGGCGTAGCGAGGCAGTGGCGTAGCGAGGCAGTGGCGTAGCGAGGCAGTGGCGTAGCGAGGCAGTGGCGTAGCGAGGCAGTGGCGTAGCGAGGCAGTGGCGTAGCGAGGCAGTGGCGTAGCGAGGCAGTGGCGTAGCGAGGCAGTGGCGTAGCGAGGCAGTGGCGTAGCGAGGCAGTGGCGTAGCGAGGCAGTGGCGTAGCGAGGCAGTGGCGTAGGCGAGGCAGTGGCGTAGCGAGGCAGTGGCGTAGCGAGGCAGTGGCGTAGCGAGGCAGTGGCGTAGCGAGGCAGTGGCGTAGCGAGGCAGTGGCGTAGCGAGGCAGTGGCGTGGCGAGCGAGGCAGTGGCGTAGCGAGGCAGTGGCGTAGCGAGGCAGTGGCGTAGCGAGGCAGTGGCGTAGCGAGGCAGTGGCGTAGCGAGGCGTGGCGTAGCGAGGCAGTGGCGTAGCGAGGCAGTGGCGTAGCGAGGCAGTGGCGTAGCGAGGCAGTGGCGTAGCGAGGCAGTGGCGTAGCGAGGCAGTGGCGTAGCGAGGCAGTGGCGTAGCGAGGCAGTGGCGTAGCGAGGCAGTGGCGTAGCGAGGCAGTGGCGTAGCGAGGCAGTGGCGTAGCGAGGCAGCGGCGTAGCGAGGCAGCGGCGTAGCGAGGCAGCGGCGTAGCGAGGCAGCGGCGTAGCGAGGCAGCGGCGTAGCGAGGCAGCGGCGTAGCGAGGCAGCGGCGTAGCGAGGCAGCGGCGTAGCGAGGCAGAGTGGCGCAGCGGGGCAGTGTGGCGCAGCGGGGCAGTGTGGCGCAGCGAGGCAGAGTGGCGCAGCGGGGCAGTGTGGCGCAGCGAGGCAGTGTGGCGCAGCGAGGCAGAGTGGCGCAGCGAGGCAGAGTGGCGCAGCGAGGCAGAGTGGCGTAGCGAGGCAGAGTGGCGTAGCGAGGCAGTGGCAATGAACAATTACACTAATTCTGCCATTTCATTTGAGTGGCAACAAGGGGGAAGGGCCTCTGAGAGGGGGACGGGCCTCTAAAAGGGGACAGGGCCTTTGAAAGGGGAAAGGGCCTCTGAAAGGGGATAGGGCCTCTGAAAGGGGACAGGGCTACTAAAAGGGGGAAGGGCCTCTGAAAGGGAGCAGGGCCTCTGAATGGGGGCAGGGCCTCTGAATGGGGGAAGGGGGTGCAAGCCCTCTTCCCGGCTACGCCCCTGGAATGAGGGCAAATCTTTGGTTCCAAATCATTCCTTGGATTTTGTTTTCGACTACAGTAACTAAACTTTAGTCGAGGATAAGGGCATCCCCTAAATCGAGTTTATGGCAATTGTAACTCCTGGGTTTAGTCCAAGAGTACATGGGTAATCTTGAAATGTCTTGCTTTATTTAAGTTTGTGTTGTCCCCAAACAAAATCAGGCTTGTACACCTTTGATCCGTCCCAAGGAATTCAATAATTGTACAAAACCATCAAGCCGGTGTGAGTTGGCTTATCCAGGCCTGAGGTGCGACTTGATTCCATCATCCTCCCTGCATTCATATGTGCTTATTACCTTTGACAAATACTGTATAAAGGAAAAGAACATCGGTGACATGCCCTCCAAGGAAATATATATTTTACACAACAAATGAAGTTCATCAACTTGGAAGAACATTTCAGACAAAATTACTGATCAGTTAAGTCATATTGTATTTGTTTGTACACAACCCTCCCTTACGGGAACTCAGCAAAACTCCTATATGAAGCATAGATGCTAAGCTATAGCCTGCATAGCAGATGCCAGTCTCGTGCGACCGGGACGGAAGTGGATGAACACCGGGTTTTTACCCTACTCTTTTCGAGAAGTGCTCAGAGAAGCAAGTAGAGTGTGACTGGCCTATCATCGGGACCGACGGCTTAACGTCCTCTCTGAAGGACGGCGAGCACCATTCAACCATTGCCACTTTTTTCAACAGCTGAATGAGGAGCAGGAGCTGCAAATGATGTACTTGTGCTTTGATGATCGGCGTATCTGTCTGCATAGCTGTGGAAAAACTGGTCAGACCTGTCCAAAGCTTGAACCGGGAAGCTCCAGCATCTTAGTCGTGTGCTCTACCAACTGAGCTACCTGACTCCTAATTGTTGTTATGCAAATCTCAAAATTAATATGAACAAAACACTATTTATCTTAGTAATCTTACCACATCCTCACTACTTTAAGAAATATATAAACAAGTATTTTAATTGTTATGCTAATTTAAATTAACACAGAACTCGCAATACTAATCTACAAGGTCTAATGCCTTAAATACTTGCCCCAGCAAGATTTGTGAATGTACATGTAGAGTATTTATTACTAAGTAATGAGCAAAGGTCTAACATGCAAATAACCTGCTTAATATACCAACACCACACCGGCCCTAACGCAAGAGGTATCAGAGATACATATGCATATAGGCTAATAAGTATGCTTACCCCTCCCTTCCCCCTTCATCATCTAACCTTGAGGAAAGTTACGTGAATGTAAACATTTTTAACTGGCTTACTGTATGTTGTGATCTCGGATTCAACATTTCACAAGAAAGTCTATTGTTATGCAAATAATTCAATTAAATGTGCACATACCTCACCATTAAGTGTGAACAATGCTCTTCACACATATATATATATATCATTTGTGTTAGCAAAATCCCACACCCAACCCACCTTAATTTAAGAGATATCATAGACACAAATGTTCATTGATATGTAAATAAGCTAATTAGTATACATACACAACCCCCAAGCATGCTCCTCTGAACAGTACTAATGTCTTCTACCCATGTGCCAAGTTACATAAATGTTCACTATTCTTAACTTATGTTATGAACTCAGTTAAAACATTTGTAGATGCCGACGATGACCACGACATGAAAAACTTTTCAATTTTGAAACAACTTTTCAATTTTGACACAACTTTTAAACTTTTTCTGAGCTAGGCACTCTTGCAATATACAGTTCCACTGAGAATATTCAACAGCTAAATATGAAACTAAAATGAGACTTTTGCCATAGTTCGATCAATAAATATAGTAGGAACATGGTCCACCACTATTTCTAGTACGCAAATAACACAATCTGAGTTCCTCAGGTCTTCTAAACCTTGTCATTTGCCGCTGCAGGGCTTCTTGGTGTGAGGGCTTCTGCACAGTGCTTGTCAAAGGTAGTGGTGGTAAAGATAACCTGCTTGTCTGCTGCTTCAAGGACTTGTCTCCTGTCCCAACGACGTTGGTTACTTCACTGAGAAGCTCATCTACATATGCTGTAAATAAATAAAAGTACCTTTATGATCAATAAATGGAAAAAGACAAATATGATCTACAGGCAAAGTCAAAGGTAATTTAGGAGGTTACATTGAATAAGTTGAAGCAGCATTGACACTACGGTTAAAAATTGGGCGGGGAAATTAAGCCCTTGTGTAATTTTTGAGGGGAATTTAAAAAAAAGGGGGATTTCTTTTTGGAGAAATACCAATAAAGGCCTAAGGATACTACCGGAAATGCCAAACTATGGCTGTAAAATGCCAAAATCTCAGGAATCAGTAGACAAATTTGCATGCAAATTTTGTGATGTATTACAGGGCGACCTTGGTATATATTTTCTTATGTAAATAACTTGTTTTGGTGGTACAGCAAATTTTGACGAAACGTTTTTGAGTCTTGACTATAGCCCGAACCAAATTCTAGGAGGATTAGACTTCACCATCATTTTTGAACTTCACCATCATTTTCAGACTTCAGTGACTTATATAAATGAAAGAAACTTACAGAAAAGATGTCTGCCCATAGCCCAGTCATACATCATAAATTTAGCATAAATTAGATATTGATTAAACATTAATCAGGTCAAAAGCTAACAGTGCTAATTTCAAAATCCACAACAGATCTTATCAGATTTTAATGCTTTTTCAGACAACCACAAAAAAAAACACAAAAAAAAAGATTTTACTAAGCTCTCCCTACACCACAAAAAACGCAAATAATAAATTTCACTAAATTAATATGAGCTTACTGTAAGTAGGTTCCACCAATCAACAGAAATGCCGGGTCGACTAACGTCAGGTCCACTGGTTGGAGTAGCATAACAAGTTAGGTTAGCAGTAGCACTTGCCATGGCTGACGTTGAACTTGAGGGTACATCTTTAAGACTAATTGTTTCCTTCTTGATAGTAAGAAACTTTCCCGGATTGATGCTCCTAATTTCTTTGCCAGAAACACTCCCCAAGCCAAACTGTTGCCGAAGCCTTGCAGCGGATTCAAAACAATCTTCAGTGAAGTGATCGCTGCAAATTACACTGTGTTGTGTAGGCCCTAGGCTAGGCCTTGCCTAGGCCTTTTTAAGTTCTAAAATCTGCACGGGTATCTGGTATTGTTTACAAATGTTTTTGCTATCCACACTTTTTTCGTCCATTGGAAATTTATGGATGCTAATTCCTTTCCGAGAAACATTACTACACCCGCCTACAATATATCGGTAGGCCCTACGGCATTTTCGAGAAAAATCTCGAAGAAATCGTGTTGTTTTTGATCGAAGATTCAGTCTGGACTTAGCGTTAGCGTAGGTTTTACACTGACTAAAGCAACGCGATAGTGTGGGTCATGTGACATGTCTGCCCGAAGTTTCGTCATTCAGTCACGTGACCCCCTAGACCTATTTTTCATAACCAATTTTAAGGAGGGAATTTTAAACGTCGATTTTACGCTTTCGAGATCTCTTGTCACACACAAAAATGTTCATTTCGAGAAGTAATATACCTAAGCTTACCAAAGAGAGCAACTTGTTTGACCATGTCATGTCCTCTTTAAGAAAGCAAGAATGTTAATACTTAATAATGATGAAAATGAATTAATACAATTTATTGTTGACCAAACTTTCCAAATATTTATACTTTTACAGTTTTCCAATAGATATTTGAGGAATTATATCTGCTTTTCTGAAAAACTGTCAGAATTTCACAAAATTACTGTAGGTTGTCTAAATTATGATTTTTCTAGGCGTTTGTTGGAAAATTTACAACCAAAGGAAATTTGGTACCTTTGGAAATGTTACAATGTACATTATCGTGATATAGTGCCTTCAGACACTCACTTTAAGAGTTTGAGTTAATTGCATAAATTTTCATAAATAATAAAACTGCCCATAACTTAACATAACATAACAAGATTACGGGTTAAGAAGGGTGAGTCACAAAAAGCACAAACTTCCCTTCTGCAGCACTTAAGGATTAGATTGTATGGGCAAACCGCACGTTTTCAATGTCTAGCAATCCAATTAAACTGCTCATATGATGCCCAAATGGTGGCCACATTGGATTTCAAAATGACTGCCGAATGAATTTAAAAATCTTTATTTATTTGACATAATAACCAAGTACTGTAAAATTAAAAGATGATCAAAATGAATTAATATGATTACTTGTTGATAAAGGTTTCGAAATATATGTACTTTTCCAATTTTCCAGTAAATATCGTAGGAGCTATAGGATAAGCTGCTTTTCTGACACATAGTCAGAATTTCACAAAATTACTGGACTTTCTAGCAACTAATTCCAAAGACTGACCTGTGGTTGGTTTAAAGTTTATAGCAAGCGATGATCAACAAGGCTACACACGACAAGTCAATGGTTGGATATTGTGTGTTCGTATATGACTGAAGAGGCCGATATGTGCCCGGAAATATCTTTTACGTGTGAGGCAAGCATGGGTTGAACCAGAGAAGGAAGTGGCAGCAGCCCGTGCCTTACGAGCGACACCCTTTCTTTGCGCCTAAAGTAGTCGGCATTACCCGGCAGTGTGAGCTCCACTTCTCAACTTCTTACACCAGGTGGTGTGGCCATGGGCATGCAACTCCCAAGCTGGGATGTCGATGCAGAAGCTTTTTAGCAAAGCTTTTAACACGTCCTTCTAACGTTTTTTCTTCCCGCCTACTGAAGGCTGACCTTTAGAGAATTCACCTTAGAAAAGTTGCTTTGGGATACGATTGTCTGACGTGCGAACCACATGTACTGCCAATCTGACTTGAGCTTTTGTGGAGAATGGAGTAGAAACTTGGGGTACCTGTCCTAGTGAAAATTTTAGTGTCATAAATTTTGTCCTGCCACTTTATGTTCAGTATCCTTAGAAGAATGCTGAAGTAAAAGCGATTACGCTACCTGGCATGCAAAGTTTCACAAGTATACAGGAGGGAAGTCAGCACTACTGCACTAACGACCTTCAAATTGCTGGTGAGGTTAATTCCCCTACGATCCGATACGTAAGCATAAGCGTATCAAATCCCCTACGGTCCTATACATTATAAGGTAGTCTTCCAAAGGCTGAGCTTGCTTTGGCAATACTGTTTTTGACCTCTGCATCAATGGTTACATCATCTATGAATAGATTACTGCCCAGGTAGGTGAAGTTTTCGACTGCTTTTATATCCTGTCCTGTCACTTATACAAGGAGCACGTTAAGTCTTACCTGGATTAAGATGGTGCATTTTTTTAATGAATATTTTTGCTAATTGTTAGGCCAATGCTTTCACATGCAGAAGAGAATATGACCATGCTTAGTTGCATCTTCTGTTTAGAACTTGTTTTGAGGGCGCACTCATCCGCAAAAAGTAGATCGCAGATGACGGTCTCTTTAAATTCACTTTTGTGGTTATCTTCAGGCGACTGGATTTAAAAAGTTTACCCTCAGTTCTGTATCTGATGTAGATGCCACCAGAGACGGGGGTGTCGTTTATTTAGGGGCAAACTACCAGGTTCGTACTTTGTCTAACAACTTTTCCCACCATCACCAAAAAGTGCTGCAAGATCTTTCGGCGAAATTTTATATTCTTATAATTTTGGGCAAAACACTAGAATTTTGTTGATTGGGTGTGGAATCGCAGGGTTAAATAACACTAATGAAAATTATTAGAGTGCTTAATCCCTCTCCCTCCTCCCACCCCACCCCAACCTTGACCCGCTTACGCCACGCCATTGGATACCACTGTCACCACTGTCGAAGGCACCTATCAACATGGCAGATAACATCATACTGAAGAAGGTTGGTGCAAGAACGCAACCTTGTTTGACACCGTTTGTGAATTCAAAGGATTAGTAGCACATGAGTCATCATGGAATTGACGAACAATTGATGTGAAGATACTGGGACACCTAAACTTTGCCATGATCCTCCAAAGTCCCTCTCTGCAAATCAAATGCCAATAAATGTTGTAAACAGGTCTTTGATTTGTTCCTGGAAATTTTCCTGGAGTTGGCGAGCAGCAAAGATCTTATCAGCCGCTAGCGATGTTCTAGCTTGCCATAAAAGACTGCTTTTTGCATCTTAGAGTCAACCACGAGTAAGACATTACCTGCCCATCTGAGCTGTCTGGACATCATGGATTCGATGTTTGGCCCTCTCAAGAAGTTCATTGATGGCTATGTAGTTCTGCCCGCGAATTCTCATAATGGTGTGGAGGAGCGTTTCAATAGTCGTATTGCTTTTTATACAGGACCCAAGCTTCTGACTCTTAGGAAAGCGTAGTGATGACTACAGCCCTGTAGACTAGTCTCTTGGTTGACAGGCGCAACAAGTGGTTCTGTGAGACACGCTTTTGCAGACGTTCAAAGAAACTGCTAGTTTTGGTAATGTGGTTGTCAACATCTTTGGCAACGAATGCTTCATTGGTGATGAAGCGTTCAACGTAGGTGAAGTGTTCCACCGTGTTAAAGGGGTGTCCATCAATGCTGATATAAGGAGGGTGGTAAGCTTCGTGATGTGATGCTTGGTGCAATATCTCTGTCTTTTTACGGTTGGTGGTTAATTGAAAGGCATAGACTGCCTGAGAAAAATGGGAGACAACCAATTGTAGAGCTTCCTCAGTGTGTGTGGGGAAGGCACAGTATTCTGCAAACAGCATGTCCAGGATTAGCCTCTCTGTGGTCTAGGTATGAGCATGGAGTCGAAGCAGATTAAACACGCTCCCATTAGTACGGAACCTAATCTAGACGCCTTCAAGCAATCTTCATTGTCTTTCATGAGCATCTTGCTTGCATACTTTGATTGGAATGGCATAAGAACCAGAGGCTTTTCCAGAGGATTGCTGATTAGTTTAGTGGCCTTTTTGAAACCTTGATTGACAAGTGGATTATCAAGTTCCTTATTAGGTGGCAGGTGAGCTATCACTTCGTCATTTATAGAAGATGGATGGTTGAGTACGGCATTGAAGTGCTCAGCCTAACGTTTGAGTATATGGGCTTTATTGGTAAGCAGCTTGTTTCAGGATTAGAGATGATTCAGATAATTGAGGTCCGCTAGCTTTTAACGCATCATAGAATCATTTGGAGTATTGTTTTTTTGCAAAGCTCTGAATCTCTTCGGCTTTGCCAATGAGCCAGAATTCTTTCGTTTTGCGGAGCCGTGCTTGGATGTTTCTGTGTAGACCGGTGAAGGCTTCCTTTCTAGGCTCTTAGGCAATGATCGGGTGTCTGGTGAGGTAGTATTTTAAGTGATTGTACGCTTCTGGGTAATTTATGTCAACCTTTGGTCGTCTGCTGACAATCCGATCTCACCTGTGACTTCACGTAGCTGTTAGCATGCAACAGCGGCCACACCAGGGCACACCGCTTTAACTAGCTAGCGGACTAAACCAGGTAAGGGTAGCCAGTTGTTTACCTGCTTGTGATGTTGGGATTGTTTACCTCAGCACGCGAAGACTAGACCCGGCTATCTTGCGCTGAGGAAACTACTAATTGTTTTAACGGACGTGAAGATGCGACACAGCAACGTGCTGTGGAAGGCGTAGAGCATGTTGGGATACCAAGTACATCATATCATCTCTCCAGCTGTCTCGACTTGTCTTACTGCTCGACCCAAACATGCCAGGATGAGAGAGTGAGGCTGAAGATGTGCACAACTCTCTCTTACTTTAATCCAAGTCAAGCGCATGTGAAGTCAACACAACAAGCCCGTGGCGATTGGAGAGTGACGAACCGGCAAGTGTGGATACGCTCAAGCTGCAGCCACTAACCTGCACACAGGTGGATCAGGGAATAGGATCGCTTTCCGTTGGAGCGAAGCAGTTGCGGAATTCGTCAGCACCCTGAGTGACTGCAGGCGTGGATCCAGGAATTGCCGAAGGGGAAGAAGGGGGTGGGGCGGACGTCAGTTCTGACTAAGTTTTGTTCTGTTGTGCATGAGGTTTGATGTCCTTTGCGCAAAACTTGAAACGACGTTAAACTTCTCACACTCTAGCTCTCGACTTTTGTAGATATCAACCATATAATTTCAATTAGAACGGGAGGGTATATGTGGTATATGTGTCCTGCGCGCACCCCCTGGATCTGCTTCTAAACTGATCAGCACTTTATAGATTTGTTCTGCTCCTTAGCATGAGAAACGGGCTTGAAAAGGTGCTCCAAACATAGCCTGCTTCACCATACACTGGTCAGTCTACCGCAGCTAACGGGGATCCTTTTCAGCGGTTGTAAACACAACTCATGACGTTTACTGATGTATTATATAAATGGCCGCCATTTTGAAAATCATTATGGTCGTCATTCAGAATAAAATATTTTTGGGATTATTTGGTATTAAAAAGTTTACTAAAATAAATGCGTTTTAAGGTTTTCAAATGATTAAAAGTTTTTAAATATATTCAGCGGCCATTTTGAAATCCAATATGGCCCCCATTTAGATGTCTTAAGAATAGCACAATTAGATTGCTCAGACATTGAAAACATGGGATTTGCTGCCAAAACCAAGTCCCTAAGTGTTCTAAAAGTGAAGTTGTGGCTAGTTTTATTATATATGCAAATTTATGCAAACTTATGCAAATAACTGAAACCCCAAAATGAGTGTCTGGCGGCATTATATTACTATAATGTACACATTATGACGATTCCAATGGTACCATATTTTCTTTATATTTTCTTTGTAATTTTTCCGATACCAAATTTATTCATGACAGCCTATAATTAACAATTCCAGTATTTATTACCAAGAAATATGTTAGTAAAACTTGCACATATCTATTATCAAGTAATGAAACTGGATAAATAAGTCATTAATAAGTAAAGCTTGAAACACAAGTGAATAAATTAGGGAAGGAAAATAATAAAGCAACCAAGAGAAGGAACAAATGTGACGAAAACAAGAAAGGTAAACAGAAAAGGATTCGTATTGGCAAAAAGAAACAAAATTAGGAACAAGAAGTATGGAAAATCATTTTAAAATGAGAGAACCTATTAATCAATATTTTACAGATTGTTTATGTAGAACTTTATATACAAAGCTTTAAATGCATTTTTGGTATCATCTAAGACGACAATCGTCCTTGATATGTACTTTTTGCATATCTTTATTGATTCTTTTTCAAAACAAAAAAAGAAATGCCCCGAACGCGAGAGGTGCTGCACCGGGACATTTTACACAAATTTAAAGTAATGATAAATAAAATTATTAAAATGTTATATGTCCTACCAAATTGACCCATTTACAATCAATTCAAACTTATCTTATTTAGCTAGAGGCTACTGCAGGAAGGAAATGCCTACGAAATTATATTAATAAATTGTTCTTTTTGGTATTCAGAAAGATATTGAAATGGGGAGGGAGAGAGTATGGATCCGTCCTTCAAAGTCTAAGGGACTGGAACTCAGTTTGGAGCAGTTTGAAATCCACAAAATTATTTTCTGAAATAAAAGACGGAAATGTTATAGAGTCATTTGAAGCTGATTTATCTTTAAATGTTTGTTTCAAACACTAGAAAATTATATGTATTTTACCACTGTGACGCTGAAACACGAAGTCCCAATTGCGTTTTAAGTGTAGGTCTTAAAATACGCATTTCAAGAATATGCCAAAAGTCTTCTGCAATAACATAATGTTTTGCCTGAAGATTATATGAATAGATGATTATGAATATATGCTTTGCCTAAAAATGCTATTAGGTTTTCCTCTATTTCAAACTAAGTCCAAATAAATATTAATCTCTAACAAGAGAAAACTCAATCGTTACTTTGAAAGATAAACATTATAAAAAGCGTTGTGGTTCACAAAATACAACATGTGCAGATTCATTTCACAATTTTGTTTGTCACACTTGTCAATCGTTTGTATATTCCTCATATATTTGTTTGCATATTCATGGCATACAATCCCACTCCACACGGTTTTGTTTACAAAATGCCTAATGATAGGAAGCGATAGTAAATTTTCATTCAGTTGAGGAGAAATGCGTCATTGGATTTTGTAATATGAAATGAACTATTGAAAAAGAGCATCTTCTTCATTATCTAGGCCGGAAGAGAGTATGAAAACTATGTCAGCATTTGAAAACAGAGAAAAAACTCTTCGTTCCGTCCAGCACGTATCTCATCTGCTCATTGCTGAGTGAGTATACAGTAGCTTGTACCATAACAGACAATGACTGTGAAATTATTGCCATGACACCATCATACCATTGCTTATATTATGTTTTTATCAAGTTGGTTACAAAATGTAAATCAACAATGAATATAAATTGCTGCCAATTCGGCAATTCAAACAACTGTTGTGTAAAAAAAATCGAAGACGTGGTTTAAAAGATCCAATCAACGATCAGTAAAGTTTAGGTGATCATACATAATGTGCATGCGCGTTCCATGTTTTTTCCACTCGTTTCTGAGATATTCGCGAAAACGTGAAAAATTAAGCCCCAAGAAACGGCTGGACTTCACTATTAAAAAAAGGGTGTGACGTAAGAATAAGGACACAGCAAGGCCTGCAATGCATAAATTTCACGGTGCCATTGTGCCACATTGACCTAGGCTACGTCAAAATATCAATTTCATTACATCAGACATCATAATAATGCTTAAACATGAATTTGCTAATTATTTTGAGACATTTTCTTGTACATAAAGAGGAAATATCGACTTAAGCTCAACTCCATTATTTCTTTATGATTTACGAACTCCACTTACGTTAGGCTGTGTGGTACACTGTAGCTTTCACATAGCGTTAATGCTGTATTGTCCTATACTTACGTTACGAAAAACCAATATGTAATGAGCATACGTCTGTAGATCTCAAATTAAGCCGGATTTTTCACATTTTTGGATCAGTTTGTGAAAAAGTGTTTGTGGATAAAGGGCATTTGTATCAATTTATGCAAAGTTTTTGCTACCTGTTCATACACCTTTAATATTCTTGCGGACTCCTGGACATGGGGTTTTTAATACACTTTTAATCGTGGATTTTGCAGATAAATGATACCTCTACTAGGTAAGGGGCATGTTTTTATCATGTTGTGTAAAGGCAATTATTTCATAATGAAGAAGCCAATTAGCACCAATTAATACCAATTAGCACCAATTAATACCAATTAGCTGATTGCTGTTCAAAGTTTGTCCATTTTTAACAATATGAAATTTCCTTCTTTTTCATCAAACATAGAACACAAACCAAGTACTTTCGTTAACTATATATATATCATGTTAACGTGAATACCGTGGAGATCAGAAATGCGATACAATGTTTCTGATTGGTCAAAATGTCTACATTTGCACCGATAAGACAATTCGTTACCGCCGCATTCAACGTTAAGTTAGGAAGAGGAAATTATCATTATGTTGTGTATTAGAAAATGAAGTATACTAAGTAAAAGCATCAATGTTTACGATAAAGCTGACGGTATTTGTTCTGCTGTTAAGACAATACGCGACATGCGATTAAAACATGTTAAAATATTGATTTGAACATGTCTATGATTACACCTTCACCAACGGT